>JAJIBD010007372.1:0-36299 GCA_021461705.1 Cryptotis parvus | reverse complement strand
ATCATCTCCTCTGACCTCTAGCGAAGTACCGGTTTTTTCTTGAGCTCTTCACATTTCCCTAAATTTGCAGATCTGGTGTCCGGTTTTGTGGTTCCTGCAACTGCTGCAGACGCTACAGTTGATGAGCTCTTTGCAGGGCAATGCAGACCCCACAGCGTTTCTCTTCTTGGCGGGTTGGCCCCGCAGGCGCCCCCCCGAGGAAGCAGAGGAGGAGGAGGAGCAAAGTGGTTCTGCGGGGCAGTCCCGCCAGGTTGGAGCGATCTGGAAGGCGCTGTCTGTGACGGCGGCCGAGGGAAGCGGCGGGCGAGTGCAGGGCCGTCATGACGATGACCCCGGGAGTAATGAGATGCCCCTGAAGGCCGGGATGGCGGAGAAGGTTCCGACGCGCGCTCGGGGATTCAATCTCCGCGTCTGCGGCGCCGCATTTGAGCTTGTTCATGCATTCCCCCAGCCAAAGGTCTGCAGTGCTCAAAAAGGAGACAGGAAATTGGTGTTAGCCATCTGCAGAGCGGGCTCGGGCGCGGCAACCGCCTTGCTCAGGCGCGGCGAGTCGTTGCGGTGGTGCAGGCCGGCCCGGCCCCCCCGCCGCCGCCACCGCCCCCGCCGCCGTCCGCCGCCGCCCCACCACTGCCGCCACCGCCGCCGCCGCCGCCCGCCGGGAGTAGCGCGGCGGCCGCCGAGGCCGACGCGGACGCGGGAGCCGGCGGCCGCCGCGGATCCGGCCGCCCGCGCCGCCGCCGCCGCCGCCGCGCCCCGCCGCCGCCGCCCCCGCCGCTGCCCCAGAGCATGGCGGTGGCGGCGGCGGCGGTGTTAAATGCGGGGGCCATGCCGATGCGGCAGGCGGGCGGCGACGCTTTGGCGCTGCTGGAAGATGGGGGGGTGGTGATGCGCGCGATCTTGCCCAGAAGGCGCCGCCGTTGCTCTTGTGTAGGACTTGGCGAACGAGCGGTAGCGCTCCATCTCTGAGTTGTAATCCACCAGGCTGCTGAGGCCGGCCTGGGCGAGGTGACTCTCCTTAGGTAGCCCTGAGCTTCGGGCCCGGCTGGCTCCACGCAGACATTGGTGTTCATGGTGCAGGGCGGGAAGAAGGGGTGCAGGGTGGAGGTGGGGGGACCGCCGGGCCCGACCTCCAGGCGGGAGCGGGGGGGCGGACCGGGGAAGGGGCGATGGTGCTGCGGGGCGCGGGGAGGGCCCCAGTGGGCGGGCACCGCCAGGTGAGGGTTGCTTTATTCCTCCCGGGGCGCATGTCCACAGACGGCGAGGTCCCCGGCAGCGGCTTCCCGTGCATTATCCTCCAACTGTCACAACTAAAATAAAGAAAGTCATTCCAGCGGGCTGCACGAGGGCCGGGAGGGCAGATAAACAGTGCCCTGCGCCCCACACCCTCCTCCCCAACCCACTCCACCCCTCCTCCAGCGCCCAATTCTCCGGCAGGTCGTTTCATAACAATCGGCAAGACGTGACCCCCGGCCCATCCCCCCGCGCCCCCCCCGCGCGCCGCCACGGCTCCTCCCTATTCTTATAACCCTCCTGAGAAACGTACAATAGCCGGGGTACCCGGGAAAGAGGAAAGACGGGGGTGACAAATGCCGAGGGAAAAGGGCAATGGGAGTGCTAAAGACATGCAGATCAGGGCCGGGGAGGGGCGCTGCTACCCGCCGGCGGAGGGGGCAGGGGAAACCGTCGGAAACGTGCGAAGCGGCGGCGCGGCCGGGGCATGCAGATGCTCTCGGAACGGAGCAGCTCAGGGCCCACGAGGAAAATGAACAGGAAATTAGCAAATGAAGTCCTGAGAAAGTCGACAATGCCGCCGAGTCTCAACTGTAAGCAAACACAATGCAGCCGAGAGCGGCGAGCCTGCCCGCAGACAATCCCGACTAAAGAGGCCGGGAGAAAGAACAACCAAGCTGCCACGGGGTCCTTCTGTGTCTGCGGTCATTAGTTTGAATCCTTGCACAGCTGGCTCTGTTAGGGTCTTAATTCAATGGACCAAGGACAGGTCTCAATTGTACAAGCCATTTGGCGGTGGGGCTTGATGGGGGACCGGTGGCATTCTACTTTGCTTGAAAGAAAGAAAAGAAAGATGGACTAGATGATTTTAAAAATAAAGCATGCACGCAGTGTCACAGGTTTTAAAGCAGGGCTTGCAGCCTCTGGAAGAATATTCCCAGCAATCCCTAATGGAGAATCCTGTCTCTTCCCAAGACGAGGGAGGGAAACATGGATCTTTTTTTTTTTTTAGTAAATGGTCTCTTAATAGTCACTGTTTTTGTTTTTCCATTAGGTTCAAAAAACGGGAATGGGGGTTTACCCCCTTAAGGTGTTCGCCTGAAGAAATAACCACCATTACAATGATTTTTTTTAGCTCTTTGTAAGAGGAAAGTTTGGTGTTAACTAGGTATTTGCATTCATCTCTTTGCTTACAGGCCATTATTATGCGTTAGGAAGAGGTATTATTTTAGTTGTTTATTACAGAGGGAGAGGTACACCATAGCCTTTTAAAAAAGTAAAGCAAAGACAGAAAGTATATATTAACATATAAAACCAGTTTCTTTGTTCCCAGATTTTTTTTTTTTACCAGAATATCTTTCTGTGACATCTTTTGAAGCCCACATACTGGTCTAGAATGTGGAGTTCAGGGATTCTAAATGGGGACCCAGTAGTCTCAACCGCTCAGTTCAAATGGATATCAATTATAGTAATTATGCTTATAATTAGATTAATGAACCATTTGTGCCCAAACTCGGGTGCAAAACTTCAAGACCTACTGATGAGGTGCCCAAAAGAGGGGTTTATGTAAACAAATCCCTATTAGGCAAAGTAAATCAAGATAAGGCACCTCACCCCAGGCGGATTAGGAGCTGGCAGGCAGCCTTCAATCACGGCCCGTCTCCAATCACTCAGGAACCACCTCTGTGGTTTCCATTAGGGGGAAACTGCTCCTTCTGAGGTCTGCTGGCAATACAAAGGTGCCCCCAAATGCTTCTGGCTAAATAGTCTTGATGCTTGGGGAGGGGTGGGGAAGACACAGCAAGAATATGCAGATAGCTTCAGTTTCTGCAAATCACATTGGAACTGCAAGACCAGTAATAACTGCTACTCAGTCAAGACTAGTTCTGCCAACCACGCATTAGACAGCACCACACTGAGTGCAGGAGGAATTTTCTCGACATTTTAGTCTCCTGACCTCGTTCCAAATAAAGAAATAATTTCAGGTCCTCCCTCCAGAGTCTTCCAGTGGTGTTTCCAAACACCAGCTTCCTGCTTTTCTTATCACCATTGCCTTCTCCCACTCCTCCCTGGCAAGTTTAATGCCACCAGGAACTGTAGAAAACCGATTGTGCCCAGTATCCAGGTCATTATTGTTTAATCAATGCATCTCTGGAGCATGAAAAAGGTACCTAAGCCACAGCTATTGTTTGGGTTTCCTTTAAAACACAAAAATCACATCCACACACATACACAAATAACTACAGTCCTATTCCATAGCTAAATGAGCCCTCCAGACTTCATTCTGTCCTGCCTTCACACAGTGTGGCTCTACAAGCCTGATATTGTACGCCTGGTCTACCAGAGACAGAGATCAAAGGTCATATTTAACATTCAGGAGGAGGGGCGTGCAGATTAATTAATAAATTAATACAGCACAGCTTTTATTGCTGAGTCCAGCATTAATAATCCACTTTGACAATCCCCAACGGACAGCAAACATTTTAAGAGCAAAAAGCCAGAGAAAGAGAAAGAACAATCACTTACCAGTCTCTTTTTATTTGGGAGCCTTAGGAATTTGCAGACGCTGCCAGTCTGCCTTTAATTAGTTGCACATCACTCCCTAACACAAAGAAACACAAATCCAGATGTGTCTTGGCAGCTCCCAATTACAACTTTAATACTTGTAAACAAACTGTTGGGGAGGGGGAGAAATAAATATGCGGATCAAAAAAATACCTGTAAATGGCTTTTTTTTTCTTGTTGCAGAGAGGAGGAGGAGGAGAAGATGGTGTTAGTGGTGGGGGCGGAGAGGAGGGAGGTGGGGGCGCGGCGCCGGGCGAGTGTGTGTGTGGGAGCTGGGGCGGCTCTCGGCGGTCTCTCCCGGCGCGGTGCTCTCCGTCCGTCTCCCCGTCGCCGTGTGCGAGGGCGGAGGGAGGGAGCCGGGAGCCTGTGTGCGGCCGCCCCCTCCCCGCGCTGTTTGTGTGTGTGCGGGTGTGCTGCGGGGAGGGGCGCGGAGAGGCGGGGGAGGGGCGGGGCGGGGTGATTGGCGCGAGGTGAGCAGGACGCGGGGCGCGGGCACCCTCCGACGATTGGCTGCGAATCGCCCGGGGAGCCGGGGGGGCGCACGCGGCCGCCGCTGCGCGCCCCAGCCCGGCCCCTGGCCCGGCTCCCCTTGCCTCCCCCGGGCGCCCGGCCACGGCCCCGGCTCTCCGCGCTTACCCGCGCCTCCCCGCCCGGCCCCCGGCTGCCCGCGCCTCCCCACGCTTCCCCCGGGCGCCCGGCCCCGCTCCCCGCCCCTCCCCACGCCTCCCGGGCGCCGGGCCCCGGCTCCCCGCGCCTCCCCACGCTTCCCAGGCACCCGGCCCCGGCGCTGGCGGGCCGGCGGGCGGGCGCGGGGCCGCAGGAAGAGCCACACAAACTTGTCGGGGCTTGGGGTCGGGCCCTGACCGCCCGCGAGGCCGCGCACTGCCGCCCGGGCCGCGGGGCCGCTCCCACCTTCCCCGCTCGCAGCCCCGCCGTACGGGGGCGCCGGCTCCCGGCCCTGGCGCTCTGCAGCGGAGGGTGACGAGGGGGTCCCGGCCCCACAACCCGGAGCCGCCTCCTCCGCCCCCACTATTCCATCTGCTAGTCCCACGGATTAATTACGATTTTTAAACTTTCTGTCCTGTGTTTAATTCCAGATGAGCACTAACTACGTCGGTATCTACAGGGATCTGTTTTATGCCAGTCTGATTCCCCTGACAGAGGGGGATGGGGTGGAGGGTAGTTTAATCATTGGAAGATAAATCTTTTAACCACAGGTCAAATATAAATAAAACTCGCTCATAAATGCAGCTATGAATTAACTTTTCCCTGCTGCCGCGAAGATGAGATATTCCCTGATGCTCGTGCCTCGCTATTAACATGAAGCACGTTCCGTGGAAAAGACTGCAGAATTAGATATGAAGATCGGAATCTTTTTTTTTTCCAAGAGAAAATTATAGTGGCTGATGATAAGTAGGACGGAGATCTGTTTCGAATTGTTCAAAGCTGTGCTACACAAGAGTAAAAAGTTCTGCATAAAAATTAAATCCCCAGATTGTAGAACAATTCGCTACTCTAGTTTCAGAGAAGGAAAGTGGGATAAATTGTTTCTTTAGCAAGGCATTTGGAAACTATTTTGTATTTAATTTTTTCAGAGGTGGGTCTGGTCATGTCCATACCCTGCCCACCCACGTGGCCGAAGGGTCATTGACCCGAGCTGAGAACTGGGGTCTCAGCTGTAGAGCGGCTGTTCCCCAACTAGTTAGTGACCACTGGAATTGGGTGAATGACCGGAGTCACTGGTCTCTCACTCTGTACACACGAAGTCTGGTCAAAGCAATGGAGCCAGTTGTTTGGAGTTTATAGGCAAAACACGTGGGAACTTACTAAATTAGTTCATCAAGAAGATATTTTTATATTTTCATTAGTACTTTGTAAAAGTAATGAAGGAAGTTTTCTATTCAACTTTTTTACTGCTCAATCATCATCTGAAATTTATCAGCAAAATGTAGGGAACTTTAATAAATTAATAGAGAAAATCTAAGATTTTTAAACATCTTCAAAATATTTAAAATGTCAGACCAATGGCACAACATTTGAGATTTGAAAATTAGCAAATTTTAAAAATGAAGTAAATCGTACTTTATTGTGCTAATTTTACTGTCCTTTTCAGAATGCTTCAAATTCACTTTCCAAGTGCTATCTCAAAGGAGAAACTATGTAATAGTTCATCCTGATAATAAAAATATGAACTGCTATTCATTATCCATTTGTGTGTGAGATACTACCAATATTTTGGTGTTCACAAAGGTATATTTTGGCCTTATACTATGGAGTATTGTTTCATTTTCACAAATGGGAAACTGAGGTCTATAGAAATCAGTTCACCTACAGCGGATCATAAAATTAGGCCTGCAGCCCTGCCAGCTAGCCCCCTGAGCATATAGCCAGGAGCAAGCCCTGAACACTGCTGGGAGTAGTCCCCAAACTAACAAAAACAAAAACAAGTGAGTGACAATGTATGCTCTTTTTATTTGAACTAGAAACCTCACCCCTGCTCTCACTATCCATTACTGATAAATCAATGAACCCTTTTCTGCATACTAGAACCTCAGCTTTAATTACTACCATAGGCCTGTCGTTAATGCGACATTAATTGCACATCTGCGCAGTCAGGACACCCATTGCTTCCCCCTGGGAACGGATTCCGTCTTAAAGCAGTGAGGTGTGGGAAGGAAACCCCTGTCAGCTCCACAGCCTCTGCTGTGCGCCTCAGGGCACCACATCCTGTGTTGTCTTTCCTGGATTGACGGGTGAGGACGTTCCAGTGGCCATGGTCCCATGTGTGGCCGTTTCCTACAGCCGAGCTCCTCTCTGCGCAATGCTAGTCCAGGTTCCAGTTTTGTTGGTAGACGCAGCTCTGGCCTTTCTTCTGGTGACCTAAGTTGGTGGACACTGGCATGTGCAGAGAGCACCCTGAGAAAAGGGGCGCCTGGACAGGTCTCCCCAACTGTGCAGTCCTTCCCAGGCACTGCTGCTTTCCAAAGCAGTGTGGTCAATGGCGCCATGATTTTCCTCCCCTTGAAAGTCACTCTCTGTCATTGATAGACTACCAGGTGCATCCAGGTAAAAACCCTTTAGCTCCTCATTCTGCACTTGCCACAGTTAGGTGAGTATTTGGGGCCTGGAAACTATCCCCTCCTCTCAGATCTGGGTCTTTCTGCTTGGGGGCTCTGCTGTTCCTCAGGGGCTGTGACTGGTTGCACTGAAGGGGAAAGGTCCTTGGAGTTGTGACCTCTCCTTGTGTCCACCGCTCAGGGCTATTTGCTGAGATTGCTTCTGTGCCCCCTCTTTGATGGGGATAGCAAGCTGGCCAGTCCTCCAGGAAGCACTGCTTGGGAGCAAGCAAGTACCTTTCACACTAAGTACTGCAGGAAGGAGAAGCAGCAGCGGGACAAGTTTCCCAGACCACAAAGTCCTGGCGTGGCCTCCCAGAGCCACTCATCTGCCTTCTTGCTCCCACAGGCTGTGGCCCCTACAGCTGACATGGACGGTCCTTCCAGTCTCCCTAGGGAAAGTCCCCCCTCCTAATCTGCCTGATATTTGGATGCTCATCTAAGACGGAGCTTAACTGATGGACTGTGACCCCATAGAGGGTCACGTGATTGAAATGTGGGGTTCATACAGCATTTAAAAATCAGTTCCTTTATTATTACTCACCATTTGAGTCTACTTCCTAGGCCTGTATACTGGGTGGGGCAGACATTAGTTGGATGAGATGGGGTGGAGGGTGGCAAGATTGTAGCAGCTCTGCCCATAGCCCCCCTACCGTCAGGAAGGAAACAGGCCTTGCCATGACTCCACCACAGAACTGCAAGCTAAGCCGAAGCTTTGTTATTGATCTGAAAGCGATTTTTTTGGTTATGATGAATTATTACATTATAATGAAGTCATACTTTTAAAGCTCCTGAGTGAACTTTCTATGGGCATTTCCAGAGATTTTCTTGGGGTTCTGCAAGTGGAATTTGATGACTTTAGTTCTTAAAAATCAATAGCCTGCACACCTGCCTTCTTTCCCATCAATTTCCTATCGATACATCGTTATCACAGCTCTGACCTTCATATCTGAAGCCAACAGCAGGTGCCCAGAGCTTTTTTTTCCTTTTTTTTCAACAATAATAAATTTGTGTAAGGCCTTGTCTTTCTGATACAAACAGGGGATATTTAAGGAATGTCTGGAGACAGATAAAGAGGGTAAAAAGAGTGGGTCCAGGAGCTTTACCTGGTACTTCGGCCTCACTAACACCATATTCAAATCAACGATGCTAATCACAAACACTCATCCCCTATTTCACGAACAGTCTGGACACCACACAGATAAGTTCCAACAACTACAACTTCGGACATGCGTTTTCCAATTTGTTCATTTTAAGATCTTCCTTGGCCAAGGCTTATCATTCATGTTACAGTCCTTCCCATGCTAGAAATTCCCACCTACACAGTTACATGTGTGACCATCTGAGTCAGTTGCCTGGGAACTGTGCCCCGAATATCAAGCCCCCTAACCCTCCCCAATCCCATCCCCATGGGCTGATAGCAGGCCAGAGAAGCATCTCCAGGGGCTGCTCCCGACAGGGCTCGTTCCTGACGTGGTACTGATATCTGTGTGATGTATGCTGCAGTGTGCTTTGTTCAGGGCCTGATCAGAAAACCCAAGCACAGTATTCTGGATTCGAATGCTTGAGGCTTGGATCCAAGAGATTCTGTTTGGATCCAGAAGCCCTAGTCAGGGTAAGCTGCTTCTGGCTGCCAGCAGATGTGAGCTCAGCTCAGCCTCCTTGGCAGTTCCATTCTCTTCTCCTTGGCACCATCCAGGCCCCCTACGTTGGCATTTCTGGAAGTAAAACTTACCTCTGGCATGGGGACTGCTGTGCACTTTCTTGGGAGTATATTTCTGAAGATGGACAGAGGACAGTCTTTCACAGGCGAGAGAGGCATATGATGCTGGAAATCTCATGAAAATGACTGTGCGGAGCTGTCACCCACTCCAAGTCCCATCCTAGAGGGCTTGTTTCCTGGAGCGCGGTGGGTGAGCTCCAGGGTGGTGGGGTGAGCTCTGTGCGAACAGCAACACTCCTGATGCCTCAGGACAGACTCACAAGGGTAGCAAGGAAGAATCTTTTCTCTCGGCTCTCCCCAACTCAGCTCAGACCCCCAAGCCTCCCTGGGGCACCTCTGTATTTCCCCAGAGCCCAGACTCAGTGATTTGTGTTCAAAAGGAAGCGGAAGTACTTGTGTTCAACTGGAAGTCTATACACAGGCTTCTAGCCTTCAAAGAACCCAGCAGGATGTGCGCTTGCGCACACACACACACACACACACACACACTCTCATATACAGTCCCTCAGACTCACACTCTCACACATATTCTCATATATACACCCAAACTTACACACTCTCATATATACTCACACACTCAGATACACTCACACACTCAGACTCACACACTTTCATATCCACTCTTTTTTTTTTTTTTTTTGCTTTTTTGGGTCACACCTGGTGGCGCTCAGGGGTTACTCCTGGCTCTGCACTTAGGAATCCCTCCTGGCGGTGCTCAGGGGACCATATGGGATGCCGGGGATCGAGACCCAGGCCTGCACAGGCCGGCCGCATGCAAGGCAAACGCCCTACCCACTGGGCTATGGCTCCAACCCCTCATATCCACTCTTACTCAGACTGACACACTCACATACACTCATACACACAGACTCACACACTCTCATACACTTACACACTCACATGTGTAACCACACACAAACACAAATACACATATGCTCACACATAAACACAAATACGTACACACAGACACAATTGCCACTAGTTTCAAACAATATGTATCTAAAATTCATTTTTTAAGAACATAAAATTAGGCTTCTACAAACCATGCATTTAAAGCTCAGTAAAAACTTCAAAGTCTAGTTGATTTAAAACTACTTTTACTATTAAATAATATTAATTGCAATCAGCTTTTGAATTTGATATTCTTCAACACAATGAAAATTTTTATTAAATGTTTGTGATTTTTTCTGCCAAACTCAAGACTTTGATTTCAAGGTAACCCAGTTATCTTCATTGACAAATAAGCACATTTCTGATACTGCCGTCAATACTGTGTTTTTAAATCAAAATAATTTTAATACTTGGTTTCTAAAAATGTAGGTTTCCATTGTTCAGTTCTCTTCAATTAACCCTTTTTAAAATAAAGGATTATTATCTTTCTTTGTTGAGAGGAAGCATTCAAGCTAATATCCCTGAGTTGTTGACGTTCAATCCAGGAAGGTTTTTTTTTTTCTTTTTCTCCAGTGCTGACCTTTGTTTTGCGGTAGTTATAGCAACAAGGGAGAGTTCCTTCTGTCTGTCTGTTGTGTTCTCTTTCCAAACTAATGACAGTCTTTTCTATGCTGTTGTGAAGTATGGAGAATGCTTTACGTGCATTGATTTCTTGATTTACTGATGCATTTAGCTAAACCAGCAATTTAAATGGAAATAGTTTAAATAAATGCAATTAATTGAAAAGGAATTTGCATGTTATATGTTTGTGGAATATGGATTGCTCATTTAGATATTTTTCCATATTGTCTTTAAGCTTCCTGAATCAATTTGCAATTTAACTTCTAAATGATAAATTTTATTTGTCCTATCAATATATCTTCTTAATCTAACCAGAGATGGAAAGGGAGAAAATACTAGGAATGGCTTTTTTCAGAAGAGTAATATGTTGGAAGAACATGTAGTCTGTCTGCCAAACTGGGCCACACAATCTCAATCTTGGTATGACCTTGGGCATTCTAAGTCTCATTTTACTGATCTGGAATATCAGTTTAATTATAGTAATTACCTATCTCACAGGCTTTGCGAGGTTTAATTAATGTTAGCGGAGCGTTGGAGCTATTTAGTAGAACAGTACTATAAAAGGCAAACTGCCTGAAAATCACAACTCCCAGACCACAGAGTACTTGATGTGATACTGTCCTTTCTCTAGAGTAGCCTCTGCTCTCCCTCCATCCAAGACCTTCTGGCCCTTCTGTCCTCTGGCTTCTTTGGGCATCTTCCCCACAGGAGCTCAAGCTGGGGCCCCGGCGCAGCTGAGCTCAGTGGCACAGCAGAAGGCAGCTACACTGTGCCTGCCTCAATCTCAAATCCCACAACTGGGATTTGGCTCTCAATCGCCTTTGTGGGGGCCACGGTGTCAGAGAGGCCGTAATGGACTTCTGGCCTCTCATAAAAATGAAACCCTTGCCCACCTAATCCCGAAGGGTATCTCCCCAGTATGCCCAAGCTAGCAGTGCCTTTCACCCCTTGCCTGGCCAAATAAATGGACCAGTCCGGCTGGCTCCCAGCCACGGCTCTGCTTGCCAAGCCCTGACTGTGGGACTCCATTTGCACCCCAGCTCTCTAGGAATGGGGAACAGCCTGACTTGTAGCCACGCGCCAGTGAGTCCAGCCAAGTCCCCAGCCACCCTCGCTAGGACTACAGTGCTGGCACCCCATCTCTGCCGTCTTGGCTTGAAAGACTACGTAGATTAAGCTTAACATCATGTTCAGTTTTGCCTTTTCCTCGAGTTTTTACAAGCCCTTTTGCACCTGTAGCATTCCCCACCCCCACACCCCAGCCTGAAATCCTTTTCAGACGGGACGTAGATAATAGGAAAATGTCCACTGTGGCAGCTGGTGAAGCAGGGCCGGACCTGATCTGCCTTTAATAGAAACGAGGCAAGATGACAAGGAAAGGGCGCAGTTGGGATCCTGCTACAGCTCCTTCTCCCACTTTCCTAGCAGAGCGTAAGAGGGTACCAGGGGAATGGGGCCAGGACACCACTGCCTGCTGGTCAGGGACACCCCAGAAACTTCCTGATCCTTACAGGAACAAGGAAACCCCGGAGGTCTCTCTTCAATGCATGTGGAAGATGCCTTAGTGGGTGGGTGGGGGGGACCAAGGCCCCCACAGAACAGGCTCCCACCAGACACTACTCCATCACGAAGCCCTTCACCTCTCCCCCAAGGTCCCCGCCCCAAGTTCAATGCAGCAGTTCCTGGCACCAGTCATTTAGGGAAAGACTCTCCTCAGGAAAACCTCAGAGCACCAAGGCATGACCCTGCCCAGCTCAGGGCTGTCAAAGGGTGTTGAGCTCCCCTCCCCCACGCCCCTACCCCCTATCCTACACCCCCCCCAACCAAATAATAGGCCTCCAGGAAGCACTGGGGTCCGCAGACAGGAAAGAGCAACACAAAACCTGGGTCCAGCTAGGAAGAGGGAGCAGGACAGGTGAGGGACAGGGGACTGGCAATCAGGGTGGCCTCAGAGGGACCCGCTGCTTCTGTTAGGCCCTTGGAGAAAACTGCCCAGCCAGAATGTGCCTGATGAAAGGTCAGTGGCCGCAGGCAGGCGGTGGTGAGTGATAATCCGCTATGAAGGGCTGTAAGACCTGTCTCAAGCAGCAAGGCTTTCTGGGCAATATTTTTATTTATTGACCTTTCGCGTTGTCTCAAGCTAAGCACAAAACTTTGGTGCTGTGCCTCATTGGCCGAGAGGAGCTGAGCCAGAAACAGAAGGGCTGAGGTTAAAATTCTTAATGTGAGGAAAAAAGCAGAGAATGAGGAAGTGAAAAGAAATTAAATTAAGAGAAATGGTAAACAATTTCTGGTATAGAAAAACCTATTTCCATAATTAAGTCCATCATGAATAATTTCCTCTTATACCTTCTGCTGACCCTTAAAACTATTGCTTAAACATAGCTGCAAGGCATCAGAAGCAAAGTAAATAGTTGTTAAAATTTCAAGTTGATCCCGAACTGACTCAAATTTGCAAAAATCTGGCATAATTTAAAAAGTAAATAGAAGCAACACTTAGCAGAAGGTTTCTAACATAAACAAAGCTGTGCACGTTTTGTTTATTTATGGGATCCATGCAAAGTGTCACATTCATTTAAAAAATATTCAGCATGAGAGTGATTGATTTAAAAATTGAATAGAATTAAGGAGCATACGCGTTCCTTAAGCCTAAAAAGTTCATGAAAGGAAGAATGAGGATATTTTGCGACTGTCCTTGGGAATTTTTTTTTTTTCTCTTTTATGTCTGCTCTGATTTACTTTGTAAAGGCTGACGGCGGGGCAGACCCCATTTCTCTAAGTGTATCTGAATTGAGACATGGCAGACCCACTGCCTCTACAGAACAGCAGCCTCTACTCGCCCCACCTAAGAGCTGGAGCCGGAGTGTGAAGTCTCCACTCTTGGTTTGATCCCACCAAGTTCTGGGGCTCTCCAGAGTCACGACAGTGTGCAATCTTACCAACTTTGTTCATCAACATCATACTCTCAAACACCATACCCCTCTTATTGAAGTCTAAGAAGAAATAAATCACCAAAGAAATAACCCCTCTCCTGGTGGAGTTCCTGGCCCAGGGTGCTTCTCCCCTGCCTGGTGTCCCTCTGCATGGCCGGGGTGCTGCTTCTGCAGCCGTGTGGAGTGTGAGTGTGACAGACCAGGGTCCTCAAACATGGAGGAGACATGCAGGGCTCCTCAGCACACCCAGCAAGGAGAGGGCACGCAGGGTTCAGCACAGCCACGGCTGATGAGGTAATGGGTCCTAAGAAAGAAAGGAAAGAAAGAAAGAAACCTGATCAGTGGGAGCAGCGTGCAGGGATGGCAGCAAAGAGAAGAACTGGGAATTTGGGTGGGGAGGGAGAATCTGGGGGTCCACAGGAAGGACCTCACAGGGGAGTTTTGCAGGGGCAGCTGATGCTTCCCACCCACTGTGTGACCTGCACTCCCCTCCTCTTCCATTTCCTGCACTCCCCAAATCTCTGGCATCTCCTTCCTGTTTCTCTGTTGCTTTCCTGCTCACCATGGGTGCCTGTAGGAAGCAGAATTCTGCACCTCCTACCAGATCTCTCCTGATCTGGTGTCTGGGCACTCGTTCCTGCCCCACAGCAGCCTGCAGGGCCCTAAGGCCTCACTCCTGCCTTGACCCACCACTACCCCTCCGTCTCCGCACCGTCCTGAGTGTGGTGATTAGCCCTGGCCCCACCTGGGCTCACTCAGGCCTTTAGCCGCAGCATTTCCAGAAGGAACAGCAGCTATGCTGTGTGACCCCTGATCACTGTCCTTCCATGTGTGGGCTGGCTCTCGTCAGGCTCTTGTCAGGGTGCCCAGTGACTGCATCCCGTGTCTCCCCTTATCTGGCCCTGCCCTGTGGCTCCTCTTAGACCATCACGGAGCCTCTGATTTGTTCCTGCCTTGTCCTAACACCGACTGACCAGAAGTTCAACTTCTAGCCATTCTAGAAAGAGATTCTGTTCCCTTCCTCTCTGTTCCTCCTCCAATCTTGTCCCCAGGAGGAGAGCGCAGGTCAGTGCTGGTGGAGTGTGGCCAGATTCTATGAACTTGATAGACTGAAAAGTTTGGTGAAAAATGCACTTGAAACTTTTTTTATAATTGTTTTTAGCATTTTAAAATGAGCTAGAAGGTATCTTGGAATAACAGGATGGGGTAGAATGAAGGGTATGAATGATAAAAAGATCAAGTTTACACAAATAATGACTAGGATTAACACTGTTCACATCTGAACACTCTTGGGCTTTGTCTCTTTTCTTATGAGATATATCATGTATATTAAAAAGTGCAGAATAATATAATTAATACCATAAATTCAACACATACAATGTGCTTTGTTTTGGAAGCCATTAATTATTGACTGAATTTTAAAAATATACTTAGCCCAGTTGAATTGTTGATTTCTTCTTGTGTGAGTTTTGGTAAGTCTTGTTTTTAAGGGACTTGGTTCAGGTCACTGGTGCTTTTCCAATCTGAAAGCGCAGAGTGTGTTCATAGCAACACATTATTAGACTTTTCTCCCTTTTCTATGTTAGCTCCTGTGAGACCCGGGACTCCTTTTTGGTGATTTTTCTCCCAACTGGAAGAGCTGGAGGACATGGGGGGAAATGTGGCTCTGTGGTTTTGGAGATCACAAGACCACACCGGCCTGTGGTGCTTGAGGCCTCCTGCACTATCTCGGGCAGTGCTCTGGGGACCGTATGCTGCCAGGAATCACACCAGGGTTGGCTGTGTGCAGGCATGGGTATTGCTAGCATCGGTCCTGTCTCCTTCACTTGAATCACTTGAATCACTTGAATCCCGTTATTCATCGATTTGCTCGAGCGGGCGCCAGTAACATTTCCATTGGACCCTATCACGTGCCAATGTAGCCCAATGGCATCTGGTTGATTGAGGAATATGAAGAGCCTCAAACCGTTCCTTCAGGGTCTTGACAAGGAAGTCTGACCATCTTGTAGGTGGGCGGCCACGTGATCTTTTGACATCCCGTGGGATCCAGTCGGTAACGGCTCTAGTCCAGCGGTTGTCTCCACATCGCATTACATGTCCAGCCCATCTGATTTTTGAAGCCTTGGCAAAAGAGACAGCGTCCCTGATTCTGGAACAGCGACGGAGGTCAGAACTCCGATTCCTTCACTCACTTGAGTGAGACGTGATATTCCAAGCATAGCTCTTTCGATGCCTCTTTGGGAGACCCGAATAGTATTCTCATCCTGCTTTCGTAGGGCCCAGGTCTCTGAGGCATATGTTAATGCAGGGAGAACGGTGGAGTCAAAGAGATGTGCCCGGAGCTGGAGGTTCTTTTGTCCTTTTTAGCTATTTCTTCGATGCCTTTGAAGGCATTCCATGCCGCTCTCTCCCTCCTGCGCAGCTCAGGTTTTAGGTCATTCATCATGTTGACTTCTCGACCTAGGTACACATAACTGCTGCATTCAGAGATGTTTGTTCCATTGAGAGTGAATGGGGCCTCAGGAACTAGTTCATTTCTCATGAACATAGTTTTCTTCAGATTCAACTGTAGACCTATCTTTCCACATTCTCGGTCAAAGTCAGCCAGCATTTGTGCCGCTTGGCTAATGTTTGGTGTTATTAGAACGATGTCATCAGCGAAGCGGAGGTGGTGTAGTTGCTGACCATCTATCTTCACTCCCATTCCTTCCCTGTCTCCTTGCTCCATGTTATTGTTCTTTCAATGTCTGTGGAATCTTCCCTTTGAGTCTTTTCTTTTATCTTTGCCTGGTTAGAGACTTGTGGATTTTAATTCATCTTTTGAGGAACTGGCTTTTGGTTTAATTGGGTTTCTCTATTGATTTTGTATCTTCAATTTCATCTTTCTTATTTCTCCTGCTTACTGGAGTGAATTTGCTTGTCTTCTCCCCAGCGTCTAGATGGACACTTGGGTTCTTGCCTGTTTTTTCTAATACCTGTACCCATGCTATACATTTTTTCTACCCTCACATTTTAAGACACATTTAAAAAATATTTTAGTTAAAATACTTTCAACTTTACCTTGAGATTTCTTCTCTGATTTGTTTTTTTCATTTTTGGTTTTTGGGCTACATCTGGCAATGCTTAGGGGTAACTCCTGGCTCCACACTCAGAAATTACTCCTGGTGGTGCTTGGAGAACATTAGGGGTTACTGGGGATCGAGCCTGGGATGGCCATACGCAGGGCAAATGCCCTACCCACTCTTACTATCACTCTAGCACCCTGAGATATCTTCTTTGACTTGGTTTACCAATGTATTCTTGAAAAATATGTATTTTGGCATTTCCAGTTATCGCTCCATGATTGACTTGTGAGTTCTGCTATTCCTCAAATATTTGCTCTATTTTCCCCTTATTGCTTGATTAATTTGTCTATAAAACACAGGCCACTGTCTCGCTTTTGCCCTTCACTGACTTAGCATCACTTACTCCTCCTTGAGAGGCTGCTGTTGGCTCAGGACTCTTGACTGGACCCTCCCCAACACCTGCCCTCAACCAAGATAACAGTTTACTTCCAAGTCACATTCCCTTAAGCAGGTGCCCCTAAAATGCTGCTCTACCACAGAGATCTCTGATGGAATCACTCGGAAGGGTTGGCCCAACTCTAGAAGTTCTCTGGGCCCAGCTGAGTCTCTGCTGAAACTTAGCTTATACGCCTCCTATCCCCCATGGTGTCCGTCACCACTGAGGAACATCACCTCAGCTCCAGATTCCCCTGTCATGAACATTGGCACTGCGAGGGTGCTGAGTATGAGAGTGTTACCATGGGAGTGTTGGCAATGAGAATGGTACTGCCCGGGCCACTGGAAGCCAAGTCTGATGTGAACTGCTTAGAACTAGGTCCCCTGCCAGACACTGGCAACAAAGACATCCTCAGTGGGAGCAGATGTGGTGGTGTATCAGTAAGATACTTGGAAACAGAAACAGTGATGTTAACAGGGAATCCCCGGACAGCTACAATGAATTGGTCAGGGGTTGGAGGGTTTCTGAGCGAACCATAACATGGAGGTTATTGGATGTGTAGGCTACTACTAGGGGAAAGGAGGAAAGAATGTGTCAGAGGAAAGGAGAGTCTGAGCGACCGATCACAATTTAACAGGATGAACTCAGGTCCTGAGTCCAGAGCTTTAGACCTATGTTTCGCCAAAAAAGTAGATCATTTTGGGAAGTGTAGTCGTTGGCTTTGAAGGCCACCATCAAGGTTCTCTGAACTAGGTAGGAAGAGCTGAGTGAAAGGGGGGAACAGCCTCCACCCCCACCCCCGTGAGTCATTCTGTCCCTTCCAAACAGACCTAATCTTGCACTTGGGGGCAATTTTTCATGTGTGTGAGAAAGAGTGCCAAACCCTTTCCTGGGCTCTCAGACACAGGGGGCCAGACTAATGGAGCACCTGGAGGTGCAAAGGCCTATCTGGGTCCTGCTTTGGGGGCAGAAATGGGGGCACTCAGCACATTGAATGACATTCAGATGTGGAGTCCCTGGCGTTGCTGAGTGCCTGAATGTACAAGTGAAAAAAAGTACTGAGCATTGTACAGGGCCCAGGTATGTGGTTCAGTGGCAGAGTCTGTCACCTTGAAAGCACTAGGCCTTGAGGGGTAGGTATTGGCACCATCCCCCATGCTGCATGGCACTGCCAGTTGGGATCCCTGCAACCACAACAAAATTGTGTGATATCTGGCACAACCATTGTGCTGTAAGCACTACAAGCACTGTGCGACAACCACAAGGTTTTTGCAACAATAACAAAAAGGGACATTTAAAATGATGATGATGATGATGATGATGATGATGATGATGATGATGATGATGATGATGATGATGATGACGACGACGACGACAATACCCCATTGGCTGCTTGGCTTGTAGGTTAAGTGTGTTAGGGTGGGATAAAGAATGAAGTTTCTGAAACTTGCCATGCATGGTGGTATCCGGCAATTGAAACTGAAAGCAAAGGAGAGTAAGCAGAGGTGTAGTGACCTTGTGATATCTTTATTTGATTCATCAGCTGGGTGTCTACATACTCAGATGGAGGCTGGGTTCAAGGGAAAATAGAGAAAAGAGAGAAAAGAGCCCTATGGCAGTTGCTTTGCTGAAAACAGTAGCTTCACCAGACCTAGTCAGCAATAGCTCAGGTACTTGGAATACTGCAGTGACCTGGTCAGAGTACTCTCTTCCTCCTGCCTTGGCAGAGAGAGGTCAAGCAATGATGTGCATTCACTCCAAAGGAATACAGTGCACTTTCCTTCTGCACGCAGGCCTGGCATTTGCTCCTGCTCTGCAACAAGACAGAAAGCCTCACAGTTAGATTCTCCATGCCCAGAGGCCACACTCTCTTTCCCACTTGTAGAATGTGTGAACCAGGGCCAGAAGGCTTTATGTGCTTGTTTTCCAGGTGTAATATAACATCTTAAGGCAGCTTCTGATTCATTTGAGGCATCAAATATTTTGATTATATATATGTTGCATATGAAGTCTGAGTTGGTGAACTTTTTCAATCATTACATTTTTTTAGACTTTGGTTACACACTCCACGTCTTCTCCCTTTGTTGTTGCAGCACTCCAGGGTCACACACTTGGCTGCAGCAGTTCACAGGTGGCACTTTTTTGTGGTGCTGAGGATCTGGCTCAATGGTGCAGGTGGTGCTGAGGAAGCAACCCTGGGCCTCACATAGATAAGGCAAGTTTTCCACCACAGAGTCACATGTCAGCCCCTGAATAAATCCTTTCACTTTTGGAAACCATCCACAGGTCAGCAACCACCACGGTTGGAAACCACTTCGGTCTCTGGGAGCATCTGCTGGACCGTCCAAACTTCCTGAAAAACCCAAGTCCTTGACATAGGTCTATTCAGAAATCACCCGATTTCCTATCATGTTTTAGATGAATTTATGCTTTTTCAAATTATAGAAGTGGTTCATATTTATTTTTGTTCAAACAGCACAGAGGAACATGATTGATAAAAGCTCACTGTCAGACACAAGTACACACCTTGGCTATCCTGTCCAATTCTTGCCAGTGCTCATTAGGGTAGTTTTCATCTTGCCCAAATAGACATAACACCAGTCTTTCCTGTTGGTGACATTCTTTACTTTTATTGTGACAATGTGCACTTCCTTCCACTCAACTGCCTCGCCTTGCTCCAAGGCAGAGGAGCTGCATCTCCCCTTGTGTATGGAATCCTTGATGCCACACTTCTGAGTGTGGAATATCCTTCTCTGCAAGGACACAGCTTGGACAGAGCAGCCCAGACTCTGAGTAAGACCTGAGTTGCTTTGTCAGAGCTTCTGTCATGCCTCAACCCTGTCCAGTGACCCTAGTAAATCTGAGGTGACTCATTGTCCTCTTGGGCCCCAAGCAAGGACATTCTGCTGACCTGGTGGTCAGACACCTCACATTGGGTCCACCCAGGCTCTGACCAGTCTCATGCTCAGCCCAGGCTAATGTTTCAGCCTCTCTCTCTCTCTCTCTCTCTCCTCTCTCTCTTGCTCCTCTCTCTCTTTCTCCCTCCCTCTCTCTTTCTCTCTCTCCTCTCTCTCTCTCAGCTTTTTTTAAGTCACACTCTGTGATGCTCAGGGTTATTTCTGGCAGTGCTTGAAGGACCATATGGGATGCTGGGGACTGAACTCAGGCTGACCATGTACAAGGCAAATACCCTTCTTGGTATAGTATCACTCAGCCCCATTTTGGATTCTCTGAGACAAGTCTAGGCAGCTTAGCCAGAGCAGGGGTCTCATCACACATGCATTGCAACCCTCCTCTGATCACAGACTCTGTCCCACACTATGGCCATGGAGCCAGTGATTTGTTTGGAATAACAGTATAATTTCCCAAGGTTTTTATTTTGACCACAATTTGTTCAACTTCCTACACAAGGGGACATTCCAGTACTTTCCAAATTTTATTTTTAATCATTGTAAAAGTTTTGAAATGAAGAAGTCCCTGTCAGATCAATCAAATTGAAATGCTATGAGTCCTTGCAAAGTCCCTATTACTTTTCTTTACTAATCACTTCTAATTTTACAATGGCAGCAGCAGTGGCTCACTTCTTTTTTTTTTGGTCACCCGGGGATGCTCAGGGGTCCTCCTGGCTCTGCACTCAGGAACACTCCGGCGGTGCTCGGGGACCATATGGGGGTGGGGGGCTCGCGGGGGGGGGGGGGGCGGGCGGGCAAGGCACGCCCCCCGGCATCGCTCGGCCCCACTAGTGGCTCACTGTCTCTGTGTACATCCTTTGTGTGCTGATGTCACCACAGTCAATAGCGTGAGAATAAGGCTGGAATCTGTCAAGGTAAAAGTTATCCATGAATTCTTGGTCATTCTTTCCTTTCTTGCTTGTAAAATGTATGGTATTGCCAACATTTTTTAAAGCAAGAGTAAATCACTAGCATAAAATATAATAATGCTCTCAACTCCATCTAATCCAGATGCACTGAAACAAACAGATCCCAGGCCTGTAAGTTTGAAATCATAGGCTACTTTGGAATTCTGATTATGGAAAATATTGTATGATATGTATATGTATGTAAGTGTGTGTGTATGTGTTTGTGTGTGCAAATGTGTAACTCAAATTTCAAGTTACTCAACTCAAATTCAAATTTCAAGTTACTCTCTGAAATTTATTTGCTCAGTTGTGAATTGTACTTACCCTGCTGGGTTGTCGTAAGTGTAATCTTTACAGCTCATTGACTGACAAAGTGATTGGCACAGAGAAAATTATATCTATATCTATATCTATATCTATATCATCTATATCTATATCTATATCTATATCTATATCTATATCTATATCTATATCTATATCTATCTCATCTATCTCTATCTCTCTCTCTATCTCTATCTATCTATCTGTCTGTCTGTCTGTCTGTCTCTATCTGTCTATCTATCTGTCTGTCTCTCTATCTATCTACCATTTATCTATTTATATATATATAACTGAGAGACAGACATGGGGCAGAGCTGCTACTGGCTCTCACTGTGCCCAGTCACGCATGAGGTGCCCGGGAGGGATGGCAGGTTCTAGCCCTGGCCCGCCACCCCAGCAGAGCCTCACAACAAGCCAGACGACCCCCACTCCATGAGGGCCTCCATTTTCCACATCCGGACTTCCCTCGCCAGAACTCCACCCAGCATACCAGCCTATCACAAACCAGCTCACGCCGCTTTCGGCAGTGCAGTTCATCAATAAATGCTGGATTTTGAGATGACTACAAGAGTATGCTACCCGCACGGCAGAGCCTGGCAAGCTACCCGTGTCGTATTTGATATGCCAGATACCAGTAACAATTATAGACCTCATTCCCATGACCTTATGGAATGGTTTGAGGCTCTTTATGTTCCTGGAGCAAGCAGGTGCCCTTGGGCTCTACTTTCATGAGACAGGTCATATGGAGATGTTACTGGTGCCCGCTCAAACAAATCGATGATGAACGGGAAGACAGTGATACAGTGACAGTGATATAACTGAAATAATTTTCTTCATATTCTTGGATTTTCATGCAGGGTGTGTGTAGGTAGCATGCTCACGTTTTTCTAAAAGTTGTTCTTTTTTTGCTTTATCACTGTATCACTGTCTTCCCATTGCTTGAGTGGGCATAGTAACATCTCCATAAGTCCTGTTACAAGCAAGTGTAACCCAAGGGCATCTGCTTGCTCCAGGGACAGGAAGAGCCCCAAACCATTCTTCAGGTCATGGAACTGAGGTCCATAATTGTTACTAGTTTTTGGCATAACAAGTAAATAAAACATGGGTAGCTTGCCAGGCTCTGCCATGTAGGTGGTATAATCTATAAATAGTTTTTTGCTTTATGAAAATAAAAAATATGATTTCATTTAGCCTTTGTGCTATCTAATTAGACACATTTACCTCCTTATGAAGTTTCAGGTTCACTGTATTTCCTAGGTCATCACAGTATAGCTCTTTGTCCACTTGAAAAGGTAGAAGTGGACAGAATAAGTTTATGAACTTTATAAATCTGGCTGGACTATACATTGTAAACCTGAAAGACAAACAGTCACTCACAATGGGTCCAGAGATACTCCAGGGTGCCTAGACATCAGCAGGGGCCACTGAGCACTGTCCCATCCCTCTCCTCTTTCCCAGGAATAGAGAACAGGACTGCCATATAGGTACCTCAAGACTCTGCCTCACTGCAGCACTCAGTGTCCTGTGATCTGGTCTGTATCTGGAACACTTTCTGGGTGTACCCTGGGACTAGCTTGCTTTCTGAATTCTTCTATCATATCTGTAAGCACCCACTAATTGCTCCTAATCCTTCATTTCTTCCTTAGATGAAAGGGATTCAACTCAACTCCAAATTCCTACCTGCTGCAGATTAGATACCGAAGGAATGAGTTGGGGTCAGTGGGTAGAGTGGAGTAACTGAGTCCCCCAGCATAGGATCGAAAAAGGAATTCCGCTCCAAAAAAATCTTCTAATCTTTACTCAGAGTTTGTGGGAGCAGAGAGTGAATTCAAGACGGAGCAGCACAGAGGAATGGTGGAACTTGAACTCCTGGGAACCAGGGTTCACATGGGGAACGTGGATGCAGTGTATCGAATCAGCTTCCTGGCACCCCTTACATGCTCATACTTGATCTGCCTGTCCCTCAGGAAGCATCTGAAGATAATTGGGGCATCTCAGAGTACCTCAGTGACTGAGGGTGTTACTGGCATACTGTGGCCTTTCTGTAGGTGCTCTGACCAGCTCAGTGAAGTGCTGGTTTGCATAAACCTCCCTCTTCTCGAGGAGCTGAACAGGGATGCTCTGGGCTAGTAGGGAAGCACCTGCTTCTGGGTTAACGGGTGGGACTCAGGGGTAGAGAGCTGTGTTATTACGACTTCACAGACACACTTGACAGGAGCTCAGCCAGCGGATCTACATGCGGAGCGAAATCAGACTGGTCTGCTACTATGGAAAACCTGAAAGAAAAATATCACACTCCTTTCTAGAGATATTTCTCACCAGCTGGAGACTTGTTTCCTGGGAAATATATACAATGAGGAGACAACTGGCTCTGACGCAGAGGACAAAGTTCACCCAGAGTAGAAGTTTAGAAGTCCACATGGACACACATGTACTCATGTACGCATCTGTGCATGAATACCACCCCCCACACACAGACTAATGCCCATAGTCCACTAAGCAAATTAGTGAAGACCTAGAAAGCTGTGTTTACTGCCATTAAAATTCTCTGAGGAGAAATTTAATAAAAATGTAAATGATAATCCATAGGAATGATGCTGAGCACCTCAAGTTACAGACGCCAGTGACAAAGAGATGCAGAACAGTGACCACTATGGAAACAGCAGGGCCACTGGCAACGCTCCAGTCTGCTCAGAGCACCTGCAGCTGGAGACACTTTCAGATACCTGCACCCTTGTCCATGGGGCGGAGGCTCAATCTCTTCTAGCTCACGAGCCAGGAGCGCCATAGCCTGGCTTCCAGGATTGCCATCAGGGAAACAGGGCCCCAGAGCACTGCAGATCAGTTTGGAGCTATTCGCTTGAGTGGAGTCAGTTCCTTACAACATCTAATTCAACAGTTCTATTAAATTGGACTGCAAAAATGACTAACTAGAAACTGAAATGTTCATCACGGAGATATTTTGAGGAGCAACTCTAATTTTGAAAACCATATAAATAAAACTGGTAGTTTTATTTTTTTTGCCCTTGGGCTCTACTAGCATGAGACAGGACATATGGAGATGTTACTGGGGCCCGCTCGAGCAAATCGATGATGAAAGGGAAGACAGTGACAGTGACAGTGATAAATAAAACTGCCTATTTGACTCTTAGGATCAACTTCTATCTTTTTTGTGCTAGTTTCTACATGATGAATTTTTTCACTAATAACTAGATGAAAATACTATTATGTGTGGGTGATTACACCTCACAAAAGTTATAACTGCACTTCAGGCTCACAGCAGAAAACCCCTCTCGGTATGTTTTCTATTTGTATTGAGATTTTGATTCTACTTCATATGGTAACTAAAGTCTAATGTCTGGGGTCCATCATGAGGTTCACTGATGGAGCCCATGAGAGACTTTTTGTGGGCCCTGGAGAGGGAAGCAGGTGTCTCTGGTCAGACGTGCAGCAGGATAAACACTGGGTCCTAAACTGAAGAATTCAGACTGTTCTTGGTGAAGGTATCTGATTGTCCCCATCGTGTCCATCTTGCTGGGAAGAGGAGAGGCAGCTAGAGAGATGGCACTGAGGACCAGAATGAAGCTCAAAGCAGCATTGTACCCCAAGGACAGTTTGGAGTCACCCCCCAAGCACGGAGTCAGAACAGTCCGTGAGGGGGCCAGAGCAATAGCACAGAGGGTAGGGCACTTTCCTTGCACGTGGCCCACCCATATTGAATCCTCAACATCCCATATGGTCCTCCAAGCACCTCCAGGAGTAATTCCTGAGTGCAGAGCCAGGCGTAACCCCTGAGCATTGCCAGGTGTGGCCCAAAAAAAAAGCAAAAAAAAAAAAAAAAAAAGTCCCTGAGTATTACTGGATTGAATCCAAAATTTTTTAATTATATATATATATATATATATATATATATATAGAGAGAGAGAGAGAGAGAGAGAGGTCCTGGGCACCCCTCTTGCTATTAGTGTTTTCCAATGTCCCCAAACCTCATCCTGGCAAAATGATGGCATAGAGTTCCAAACTCCAGCAGAGCTGAAAGAACTTTACTTTCCCAAACTTTCAGCAGAAGTTCCCATGGAAAATGAAACAGAGAAGAGACTGATAGATTTAACGCCCCTGCATAAAACATTCTCTAGACCAAATATTATACATGTGCAAGATAACTTTCCAAATAAAAAAAAAAGAGAAGTAACAGGAGAAAGCATATCTCTATCTATGAAAAGAAAAACACAATTCAAAAAGACAATGCTAAGGCACACATTTGAAAAACAAGAAGATAACAAAAAAATGAGTTGTGAAATCCACATGGCTGACAAAGCCCTGTGTGACAGTGGCAAGCACCAGGCACCTGAAGGCACAGCGGCCCTCTACTCCACTCCACCTCTGATGTCGCTCTTCTGCTCATCTCTGCCAGAGCCCTTGGAACTCCAGAGACTTCCAGGATCCTCCTTGAAGTTTTCACTTCCAGACTGCAGGATGCGGGTCTGAGTTGCCTCACTCTGTGGCTCCCAGGTCCTTTCTGGGGCTCTAGGGAGAGGACAGCGACCTCCTTGGGCTGGGGGTATCCAGAGCCGAGTGTGAGCTGGCAGGTGTATAAGCCCAACTGACACCTGTGGTTCCATGGGGAGACAAAGGTGTGAGGGGAGGAGACACACCACAAGGGGCAAAAACTGACACCAGGAATGTGCTCCACCATACTTGGCAAGTCGTTCAAAGGCATAAACAAAACATGCCTTGGTCATGCATCTTGTTCATGATTCCAGGTCTTGTTCTAGGATCTGGGTCCTAGAGAAGTGAGTCAGTGGGGAGGTGGAAATTTTAAGCAAGAGGGGGAGAGCTTCCAGGGACACTAGACTCAGATCCACAGAAGCTTAGGAGATAGCTCAAGTTTTGTTTGGTATTCAATTCTATGAGAGAACAGGAAGGCAGGAAGATGAAATGTGAGCACAGACTTGGACATGGAGAGGGCAAGGATGACTGGCTCGAGGGAGGACAGGACAGTGCAGACAACACCAGAACAGCTTGTTTCCGGGCCACTGCCCCTGCCCCTCTGACACCTGCTCTGCTTGGGGCAACGCCCCTAGGCGCTCCTCTCAGAGCTCCTCTTGCCAGCCTGTCTGCTAGTGCCTTGCCTGCTGCAGCTCCCAGCGTTGGGACCACACGCTGCACTTGACACTTGACACCAAGCCACACAGGAAGGGCACAGAAGTAGAAAGTGTTATCTGGGAGCTAAAAAACACTGATTTCAGTGGGGCGGGAGCCCAGGGTCTCCTGTTATAGATCCATCCAAGGAAAGGAAGGAGACCCCGGAAAGGGAACAAGAGAGGGTCGGGGAGAGGAGGTTAAGGCACAGAGCTGCAGGATGGGAAGGGCTATGGGGGGGCACTCAGCCTCCCAGTTGAATAGACCAAACTCTGGGAATGGGAAGTGGGTAGCCAGAGTGGAGGTGGGGGAGAGCGAGAGAGACAGAGGAAGCAGGAAGAAACCATGAGGCCCTGAGTCAGACCCCAATGTCAAAGGCAACAATGACCATCCCTGAGACTAAACGGAGTTTGGGGCTCCTAATTATGACCTTTGGATTTTCCCTCAGAAGGAGCCAGCAAGGCTTTTCTGGAATGCATTGTTTCTCTAAGTCTCCTGGGACAAAGCAAAGCTTACTTCCCAGAAATATTTACTTTTGCTCTTCTAGTCAGTGGCTAGAGTGATGTTGGCTCGCTTGCTGGACTCAGGTCAGTGGCCCAGAAGAGGGCTGGGTTTCAGGGTCTGGACACAGACTCAGATTGAACACATAGGCCCCAAAAGGAGCTGCCAATCCCCCTCCCGCAGAACTCCTGAGACAGGGATCATACAGAGCTGGCTCTACACCACACACAAGGTCCTCCTGACAAAGAGCCATGAGAGAAGGTGGAACCAAGACGCATGTCCTAGGAATAAATTCAGCATGAAATACATGCAAAGAGAAGAAACCTTCTAGATTGCTCTTTTATTTTAGCTTCTTGTGCATGATGTCGAATGCCCCCAATATCATTTCTACCCAGTGGTCTCATAAAGTTTCTGGATTCTTGTAATGTACATACACAGCAGGAGAGTAGGGTTGTAGTCCATGTAGTCCTGGGGCCACAGTTGGGTTGGGGGAGAAAGAGAACACTCCATGCCTGTAGCCAGGAGCACAGCCCTGTTTCCACAGCCCAAAGCTGATGCAGCCCTTTCCCCTTGCTTGCCCTGACACTGCTGGCAGCTTTGGAGTGTCATGGCATCATGTGGAGCTTACACAGAGGGGCTGGAGCAGAATGATGCTCCATACCTCCCTCAGCAACTCCAGGACAGAACAGAGAAATGTCTGTCTCTCAGTGATGCTCCATTTCTTCAGACTGAGAGAGAAGGCTGAAATGTAGGGAGGATCTACACACACACACACACACACACACACACACACACACACACACACACACACACACACACCCGCACCACACACATGCATGCATACATAAGCTTGTCTCTGCAGGGTTCCCCGTAAGAACCCATCAGAGCTCTCTGGTGGGGCAGGGACCCTGTGCCTTTTTTCAGAAACTGCGGAGCACCCTCCGCAGTGCTCATAGGTCTGCTGGCACTGAGTTCTCACCTTCTGGATTCTGTGTGAAGTCTCCTCAGATCTGCATAGCAGGAAGGTAGGACGCTGCTCATACATGCTTGGGTGTTGGTGCTCTGGAAAGAAAAGTCCTCCACCCCACACCTGACTGTTGTAGCTTCCTGGGGACTCAGCTCCAACTCTGCCTCAGCTGGACCCCCAGAGTTAGCACAGCAGGGAGGATACTTGATGTGCTTAAGGCCAATCTGGGCTCAATCCTTTGCATCACACACAGTGCCCTAGACCCCACCCGGAGTGATCCCTGAGCACAAAACCAGGAGTAAGCCCTGAACACCACCAGGTATGGCCCCAAAACCAAAAAATTAGAGGCCATTGTGGACCTAGATTTATTCATGATAAAGTCATTATAACTTGTCACTTGTTACTTGTCTTCCCCATTGTTCATTGATTTGCTCGAGCAGGCACCAGTAACGTCTCCATTTGTTGGGAATGAGGTTCATTATTGTTACTGTTTTTGGCATATCAAATACATCACAGGTAGCTTGCCAGCTCTGCCGTGGCTCTGGGTTCATCCCAGGGTGGGCCCAGTCTTTTTCTATGTCAGACCATCAACCATCCAAGGCCCAAAGGGCAGAGCCCTGGGTGTAGACAAGCCTGGGTGTAGAAAAGGTAAAGTCATTACCAAAAAATAAAAAATTATATTGGGCAAAAAATAACAATTTCTGATTCCAAATCAATTAAAATTAATTTACCCAAATTATGTGTCTTAGATTTACCTAAGTCTCAATTATTAAAAATATCTTGACCATTTCTGGCAAATGAGTGCTGAGAACACTGATCAGGAAGAATACCTCTGGAGCTAATTTAACCAAAGTGTCTACCTTTCAAACTGACTCCAGCTGAAATACTCCAGAATTCAGCATGTTGGTGAAAACTCAACTAAAAATGATGAAATCCAAGGTATCTTTTGAGATAGAAACACACGATTTTGAAGAATCTTAGTAGAACAATTTACATTTTGGAAAATGTTGTCATCTATATAACCTACAGCTAAGAGGTGGACTTTTATTTATGACATTTTCAGCCTATAACGGTAGCTAGTACTCTGTCTCTCTCCCACCTATCATCATCTACAGACACACATCCCGGGTCAGTGCAACTGGCCGCCTCACACTCACTCAGCACATCTGGTTTCCATCCTGTCTGGCCACTGGCGTCTGAGAACTGCTCTTGCATTTTTCCATCAGTTTATCAGTATGAGTCCACCCCTTTTCTTCCTGCTGCCATGTTCCTATCACTAAAGAGGGTCGTAGTCCTTCCTTCGAACAAAGAAACTGCATTTTATAGAACAAAAAGCATAAAGTACAAAGCAACGGCATGCAGCATATTGGAATGACAGCAGAGATTTCTATAGGAAAAAAAGAGTAGAGAACTGGAGGGCGAGGAGGGTGAGGACACAGAGCGAGCAGGAGTGAGGCTAGGGCTGAGCCAGGCTGGGCAGGGGTGGGGCAGGCTGCTCCGAGGGACATGCGCTACACATAGTATATCACATCAGAAAACTGTTCCCTGCCATCTGCTGACAAGACCAAGTACCCTGGACCTTGAACTTCAGTGATTGCTATTTTTTAACAAGCTTCCTCTCAAGGTCCTCCTGCCGTCTGAATAGCAGCCCCTGCCACCAGGCTGTTTCAGGAGGCTGCTGCAGTTTTCTTTCATGGGCACCGCTGAGAAGCTCCACTCATTGTTCTCTCGCTTTCCAGGCCACACGGAGCCACCAGCCAGTGCCGGCACTTCCCTATGAAACTTGGTCCGCTCCACAGCCATTTCTTTTTCCTGAGAACTTTCCTTGTATTTTCCCTAATCTCTTGGGCATGTGAAGCACTTTTTGGCAGGAAAAGTGAATTCTGAGGATCTCAAATACCTTCTTCTCCCTGGGAAGATTGTCCCTAGTGTGTCCAGCACATTTAAGAGGGTCTTTGCCCAATGCACCCACCAGAGTCAGAAAGTACCCTGGGGGTTTTGGCCGTGTGTGTGTGTGTGTGTGTGTGTGTGTGTGTGTGTGTGTTATGATGTACTGTTCCCCAGAGACTGGTCCTGGTGGCATCCTCTGGGCACTCTGATTTACAGTAGCCAACGCCAAGGCCAATTTCTGTAGTGAGGTAGGGCTACTTATACTATTTTCACTCAGTCCTTTTCACCTTAGAAGATTATGTGGCTCACGGACTGAGCCACAGCACAGAGGGTTGGGCACTCGCCTTTTATGGGTAAGACTCAGATTCAATCCCTGACACCATGTATGATCCTCTGAGCCTGCCAGGAGTGATTCCTGAGCACCACGAGGTGTGGCCCAAAAACAAATAGAAAAGCAACACAGCTTCTTCTGGGGTAGTGACACAGTTTATGAAGCTAGACTCTGGATTAGTGATCCCTACGGGTTGGACTGATCCAAGGGAGCAGCAGTGGTGTTGGGCATATGCTTTCTGCTTGTTCTCTTAAGGCAGAGTTCCAGGGTGCACTGAGCAAATATGTTTTGGTAAACCACCCCTTTCCAGAGAATAAAATAATTCAGTGCTCCCTAGAAATTTAACTTCTTTATGCAAACAAAAGCAGCCACCAATTGCTCCCCTGGGTGGTACTAGATGCTGTGGGGACATTCTAGACCCTAATCAGATCACGCCATTCATACGAGAACGAGTGTATCCAGCAAGTGGGCCACCAGGTGGCTGTGGCCTAGATGTGTCCCTGATGGCTGGGACTTCCAGCCCTGTTGCCTGGTGACCAGGAGAAAGCCCAGTCTCAGAAAGGTGATGTCCTTCAAAATTCACCAACAGACAGAAGAGAACTCCAGCTGAGACCAGGCTCGGAAGACTGACACGTAGAATCTGACTCTCTGAAAAGTGTTCTCTGTAGCCCCAATCTTGGTTTCCTCCCATCTGCACTAACAGGAAAAATGCTTGTCAGGGGCTTGGCTGCCTCTTCCTGAGCTGTGCCGGAGTCCAGCAAGAGGCTTCTCTGCTCCTTGAGCCGTACATCCCAGATTGTAGCTCGTACCCTGATCACAACCTGGAGAGTGCCAGAGTCCTTTGTGGGGAGAGTTCCTGGCAATTTGGGTTTGGGTTTGGTGAAAGATAATTGATAGTAAAGGAAGCTGGAATTGATCAGGTACAAATTAGCTGTTAAACATATGAGTGGATGATAGGATTTATAATTGCTTATATTACACCAGAGAAACAGTGGCTACCTTTATATGATTTTGCCAAGGTTATGCGCTTGCTTCCTAGATGAAAATAGGTAAGATATCAGTGGGAAGTTGGGTATTTAAGAATATTTGAATTAGTAGCTCTAAGTCATTTAGCAGAGTTTGATAACAAACAGCATATTGTTATAAGATTAGATACTTAGTGCCAGTAGCTAAACTTAAGAAAATGGTCGAGCTTGTAGATATTGCTGTTTCATTGGCAGACATGTCTCCAGGACATGCTTAGAGAATATATAGTACTGGGAACTGGAAGAGGAATATAACAAATGTAAACTTTGAGCAAAGTAAAGCTATTTTTTCTGATTACAGAGCTGAATAAAGGCAAGGAATCTGGGTTTTAGGGATGATGTAGAATCATAACTGGGAGTTTTGATCATACAACTGTGATCATACAACTGTGAAGCTCAGTGACAGAGCACAATCATGCTATTAACACAACCTGTTAGAAAATGAGGAAAGAAAATGTTGCCTTTGCATGTCTGAGATACAACTACAACAGCAATACAATATAACAACAGCAATACAACTATAACAATGTCAACATAACTATAACAGCAGTACAACTATAACAACAGCAATACAACTATGACAACAGCAATACAACTACAACAGAAACAGAACTATAACAACAGCAATACAACTGTGACAAAAGCAAAACAACTATAACATCAGCAACACAACTATAACAACAGAAACACAACTATGACAACAGCAATACAACTACAACAGAAACAGAACTATAACAACAGCATACATCTGTGACAAAAGCAAAAACAACTATAACAACAGCAATACAACTATAACAACAGAAATACAACTATGACAACAGCAATATAACAGCAATGCAACAATAACAATAGCAATACAACTACAACAACAGCAATATAACCAACATCACTTCTTTATAATTACTAAGCACTTGCTTGATGACTGATTTTGTATTAATAGCTGTATGATAGGTTGACGAGAAATACACCTGAACTCACTATTTACTACTTTAAAGTCTCAAAAATCACACTAGGACTTGAGAAAATGAAGTACAGAACTGTGCTAAAATCCTGATTCTGGTCTCTGCCTAGATGTGACTATCAGGCAGAAGGTGCAGGGCCAGAGAGGCCAAGCCTGGACTCTGGAGGCCCCAGGTCCTGCTGGTGGCTGATAACATAGCAAAGGGCAGAATCTCCCCAAGATAGAGAAGACGGTGGCTAGAAGGGGCGGGCAGAATAGAGGGAAAGGAATTATTCAGGGAGAAGATAGATGTATTGGAGGTCTGCTTAGAGGTGCTAAGGAGATGCTCAGAAGTACATGTGAAGCTAATCAAGCATTAAGTTGGCAAAGTCCTAAAATTGCAAAACCTTGAATGTTAAGTGGTTAGGAATAGATCATTACACTCCTGAAGTGGTAGCAAGGGGTGCATTTAGCACCCAGAAGACTAGAAGTGGGGAAGCCTGTGTGGAATCAACACGATCTCTCTCCAGACAAGCTCTCATACTTATGACGTGGATCCAGACAGAGGCAGAAATCTGGCACAAGAGCTGAATTCACAGAGAAAGGAGATTCACAAGGAGCAGAAAAGAAGAGGCTTCCAGGAGCCTTTTCCAGCAATTTCCCATATTTATAACAAAGGGAGTGTGGGAAACAGAACAAGCTGTCAGACTGAATCTAGAAATAGAAGCAGAGAAAAGTAGAAAAGGACAGGCATACATGGAAAAAGGGTCCAGTGTAGCTAATAAACCTAGGTCAGCATAATTGATTGACCTGAGAATATAGAGATATAACTATATTACCTCATTATGGAAATACATAACTTTGGTGATTTGAATATGGTGATTTTCTCTATATTTCTCTATATTCTTCTTTTTTCTATATTTCTCCTCAGATTATAAAAGCTTCTTTCTGATGATGAAAGTAATATATGCTCATTAAAGAAGTTTAGAAAACATGTTAACACTTTAAAAAAATCATATTCACCTATAACACTCTGATACTACTCTAAAATAACTGATATAATATTTTGCATTATTGCCTTGCTACCTTTTTGATACTTTTTTCTGAATTGAATATATCTTTTCAACTTATTATATGAGTACCTTTCATCTTATTAAAGCCTGTTTTTAAAAAGTGGCCCAGGACCTGAGAGCTAGTACGCTGGGTAAGGTGCTTGTCTTACATGTGGCTGACCCAGTTGAATCTCTGGTACCTCATGTAGTCCCCCAAACCCTGCCAGGAGTAATCACTGACCACAAAAGGTCCATCTAATGGTTTTACAATTCCTCATACTATTACTTTAAAAAAATTGTCATAATTTGGGAGGGGTTTAGGTCATACCTGGTGGTGTTTGGGGCTTATTCCTGGCTCCATGCTCAGTGCTCAATGTTGGTGGGACTTGAGGAAACCTATATGGTGCTGAGGACCCAGAGTTGGCCAGAAGCCAGGCACCCTATTCACTATACTATTTGTCCAACTTGATCCCCCAAGTTTTCATTTTTCTCCTATATTTGAAAAGCTATGCTTCCTCCCTAAGTTTTGCTTTCAGGAATGTGCTAGGTTTTTTTTTTTTTGGGGGGGGTTACACCCGACAATGCTCAGGGGTTTCTTCTGCCTCTGCACTCAGGAATCACTCCTGGCGGTGCTCTGGGGACCATATGGGATGCTGGGGATTGAACCTGGGCGGCAAAGGCCGGCCACGTGCAAAGGCAAACGTCCTACCCACTGGACTATCGCTCTGGCAATTTTGCTTTCAGGAAAATTATGATTATAAAAACATCATGTAACATATATTCCTTAATTTTTAAACTATACTATAAAGCCATAGAAATGAAAGCAGTGTAGTATTGAAATAAAAAAGACACACAATGATCAATGGAATAAATGAAAAACTCAGAATTACATCCTCAAATATATAAACAGTTAATTTGTGACAAGAATCCCGGATAATAAAATGGAGAAAGTAAATATCTTCAATGAATGGGATGAGAAAATGTATAAAGAAGCTACGTCATGATCTCAGACTCTGAACAAAAGTAACCTCAAAATGGATTATAGACCTGAATATATATCCCAAACTATAAAACGTATTGTAGAAATCACAGACAAAATGCTACCTGATATTGTTTTTTTTTGTGAAGTCTTCAGTGATTTGATTCTAATGCCAAATGTTATAAAAAGCAAAAATAAGTCAGATCATATCAAACTAAACAGTTATTACAGAGCATAAAATGTATCCCTAAAGCAAAGTTAACCTACTGAATATATCTGCACACCACACATCCAAGAGAGCTAATATTCAAGATGAGTCAGGAATTCAAAAAGACTCAACAACACAAAAATGAACAACCCAATTAAAACTGGTGAAAACAGCTGAACAGACACTTTAAAAAAAAGATGGCCAACCGGCACATGAAAAATAAGAAAATGCTGGGGCCGGAGAGATAGCCCAGCAGGTAGGGCATTTGCTTTGCACATGGCCAGCCAGTGCCAGCCAGGGTTAGATCCCGGACATCCAATATGGTCTCCCGAGCACCGCCAGGAGTGATTCCTGAGTGCAGAGCCAGGAGAAACCCCTGAGCATTGCAGGGTGTGACCCGAAAAAGCAAAAAAAATGCTAATTATTATTTCCATGATATCATCTAATATAAGGAAAATGCAAATCAAAATAACAATGATATATCATTTCTAGCTATAAACAAAGTCATAACATGATTAGCTATCTCCTTACACCAGTGAGAATGGCCTATATCAAGGAGGCCAGAAATAATGACAGGCAGGAATGTAGAGAAAAGAATCTCTCATATTCATTATTGTAGAATGTACATTTGTCCAGTCTCTTTGGAAAGTGATGTAGAAATTTCTCAAAATATTAAAATTTGATGGGACTTGGAAGTTAGTAAAGTGGGTAGGCATTTGCTTTTCACACAGCTAGCCCGGATTTGGTCCCTAAGCCCCGCCAGGAGTGAATCCTGAGCATAGAACTAATAGTAAGTCCTGAGCATTGCCAGGTGTGGCCCCCAAACCGAACAAAAAATAGAGCTGCATTATGATCCAGCAATTACACTCTGGGTATACATTTTTTAAATATAAAAATACACTAATATAAAGAAATAATATTAAAACTATTTTCAAGGCAGCATTATTTACAACAGCTATGATTTGTAAGCAACCCAGGTTGTTTGGAAACAACAGATGAGTGGATAATGAAGTCATGGTCTCATTATAGAATGGGATACTACTCAAGCATAAGTAAAGACAAAATCTCACTTTTTGCAGTATTGTTGCCCAGAGCTTCTTCATCTTGCCTGGAGTTTCCTCTTGCAGGCCTCTTTGTAGACAAGGAGCAGAAAACAGTTTGATATGTGGCAGTATATCTTACTATGCAGTCTATGTTAACTGGTATAAGTATTTTCCTTTCAGGCTGTCACAAGCATCGTGGGACTAGCAGTATATTTAATTGGCCACATTGGATCTCTAAGTAATTAGACCAGAGAGAAATGCTGCTTGCTTCCAAGCAAGCACGTGTGGCTCTCTAATAAGTCTAAAGGCTAATATACAAAACAACTATGAAGTAAAGATGAGATTCTTGTGGAGGCTTGGAGAAATATATACCTGGTTGTAGAATAGCCATTGGTAAAGATACATGCCCCTCACCCCATTCTACCCTGCAGGGGGCTCTTCCAAGGCAGATCTTGTCTGGGCAGCATTAACATTGCAAAGCACCTAGGTGAGGTCCTGGGAGAAGTTAACTGGGGAATTGACCCCAACTGCTTCCCATTGGTGTGGGTGGTCTGTGTTGAAGGGATATAAAACTGTAGCCTGCTTTCTTCCATCTTCTTTTCCCCTTTGCCTTTTTGCCCTCTCTCCTCTCTGTTCTCCTCCCTGTTGGGCCTTAACATGTGGTGGTGGCCATCTTGGCCTAGGGTTCTGAACCTACACCTAGCTGGGGCCCAGCTTGGGAACCCAAAGTCCGGGGTTTTCCTATTGTTGGATTGTATACCAGAACTTGTGAGAGTAAAGCCTTTTGAAACTTTGCTGGTTTCTGGCATCTCTCTCCATCCACTGGCCGCTGATCCCCTGGGGCAGAAGGAGATCCTTGACCCTGCTCCCGGATTTTGTTGGGGCGTCCAGCATACCCTGGCATCCCACCACTTGGAACAACATGGATGGAAATGGAAGAGACACTGCTAAGCAAAATAAGTGAGGACAAAGACCAGTACTGACAATCTCCCTCATATGTAGTATGTGAAGAAACAAAGCAATGGAACTGACAAAGCCTGATGAAAATAAGTCCTTCTACTACAACTGTAGAGATGAAGATTCCAAAGGGAGAGCTAGTGTTAGAATTAAAAGGGTGGAACAAGATATAGAATGCCTGCATTTATTTGTGGGATATTAAAAAAATCGTATGATACTAGTATCAAAAGCCAGGCAAAACATGGATCAGGAGGATTTGTCAGCAGGTGGAATCTACTCCAAGTGTGTGGGAGTCAGAGGTTAGGTAATACAGAGAAAGGAACAGCGTTGGAAATGTTCCTTTCTTAATAATTGTTGGAAATGATAATACCAGCCTAGAACTGAGCATTGAATGTAGGCAAAGGAATATACATGATAACCTCTAAGTGTATGTATTGCAAGCCACAATGTGTAAGAGAAGGAAGAGAGAGAGATAAAGAGAGAGACAGAGACAGAGACAGAGAG
>JAJIBD010007371.1:0-24488 GCA_021461705.1 Cryptotis parvus | reverse complement strand
ACCCAGCTAGCAAACAAGCATCACAACCTTAGGTGTACAAGTAAAGCCAGGTATGTGACCCTGAGGTGAGTGCATGTGCAAATGCCACAACTAAGGTGTGACTCCTCAAAAATACTAAAACCAAAACATGTGCAAGCACCATGATTACAAGTAGAATGTGCAGCAACAGAATGTTCAACTTTTCACAATTAAAACGTGTAAGTCCCAGTGAACACTGTGGCTGAGGAGTGTGTGGATATTATCACCAAATCTGTGAACCCCAGAAAGCACCACAAATAGGTAAACACTGATAATCAAGTATGTGGCATTCCATGGCAACATCAAAGGGAAGAAAAGAAAAGGATAATTAAAAATAATAAAATTGTGTTTTTGGAGGCAGTTGGGCCACATATGGTGGTTCTCAGGGATTATTCCTGCCTCTGTGCTCGGGAGTCACTCCTGGAGTACCTGGGAGGTACATATGTGGTTCTGGGAAATCAAACAGGGTGGGCTGCATGGAAGGCAAGTATCTTTTCCTTCTGTACTATCTATCCAGGTTAAATTTGTGTCCAGAAGTCAAAAAGTTTGAGGTAACTTGTTAAAGCAGCAAAACAAAATTATTGCAATGAAGGAAAAGGAGAAGCTATGCATTTGTTCTTCTTAGGTAAACACAAGCTATTACTTTAAATATGAGGCAAAAAGGTGAAAACTCAGTACTTTGGGAAAAATTGGACCTTAAGAAATATCTTTCAGGGGGCGGATGATGGGTAGGCGTTGCCTTGCACCCACTTGGCCACGGCTCATGCGGTGAGGTTCAATCGGCATCCCTATGGTCCCGAGCACCACCAGGAGTGAATTTCTGAGTGCAGAGCCAGAAGTAACCCCTGAGCATTTGCGGGTGTGACCCAAAAAGCAAAAAAATATCTTTCAGGGGCGAAGCGATGATGCATTTGCACCACGACCAAAACATAAGTTCGATTCCTGGCATCCTATAAGGTCTGAGGTACAGAGCCAGGATAACCTGAGGGTACCAGGTGTGACCCAAAAAAGAGAAAAAAATAGTTTTCACTATCTGTATTGTGAAACCCTGATATTCTCTCTCTTTTGAGAGAGAGAGAGGAGAAGAAAAGTGCTTGTCATGGAGGCAGGCTACTGTGGGGTGGGAGTTAGGGAGGAAGCTGGGGACACTGGTGCTGGGAAATGTACACTGGTGGAGGGATGGGTGTGGGGGAACAACATATGACTGAAACTCAATCACGAACAGCTTTGTATTGCTCTGCCTCAAGGTAATCACAATAAAATTGAAAGTAATAGCTTGAATATATCAAGAATTATAGAATGAACTGTAACTCCCACTGTATTACTGACGAGTAGTTCCTTTTGGTTACCTCCGTCCAAATTCTCACTTCTTTCATTAGCTGGTTTTTTATATCAGCATTGATTCCTTTTCATGGCAGGAAAGTATTTGCAATGTGATTTGGCACAGTTCTCTTAAAGAAGATACTACTGAGATTTTATGCTCATCTATCAAAGCACTGCAAGTTTTTTGGTCTTCTCCTCAAGTATGTGACTACTAGGTTTATGAATCAGGCCATCTTTCCTTTGGAGACTAGAAAAGTCATAAGTCAGAAAATCCAGTGGGTTGGCTGGGGCGCCATCTTCTGCCACATTGAGTAAGATCCGGTGAACAGATTTTGACAAGAAGCCTTCAGTAGATTTGTCCATTTACCATTTTCTCCTCATGAACATTGGGAACAACACTAAACTGTCTAGAAACCAAATTAAGAAAACTAAACTTCAAAAAGTTAATGCATTTTATCAACTGTGAAGCTCCACGACAATACTCACCTTTGAAGAAATATTTTATTTTACGTTCCCCTTCCCTGAGCAGCCTGGGTGCCATAATGCAGCCTATAATGGAAAAAACTTCCCAGTGTCAACTGTCTGGAAGATACAGGATGGGCAAGAGCACCCCATTGAAGCTATGCTGGACTGGTGGACATGGCCGTCCCACCCGGAAAGTGTACACCTCGTGAATGGCAACAGTACACCAAGGTCCAGATCCACACGATGATTTCTACTGGGGGCGAGGGTGTGGCAAAACTCTAATCAGGCAACCTGGATGGATGGGAAGCACACCAGCAGCTGGTAGAGGTGCCCCCTGGGCTTCCTGATACCACAAACTCATCCCCAGTCCTCTGACCAATCTCCAGCCGACTCAGGATTGACTTTCTCAGAAGTTAAATCACCCAAAAGTTAGATACGTGGGAGCCACACCCACAAACTGTCTCCAGCTCAACCATACAGAAAAGCTCTCCTTACTGGCCTCAATAGAAACTCATAAACCAACCTCAAGCAGATTGGAAGCTGCAGTTAAGAAGTTCATTCAGGGACTGGAGAGATAGCTGGCCCAGCTGTTGCTTGCCTTTTGCATAGCTGACCTGAGTTCCATCCCCATCATCCATATGGTCCCGGGCACTGCCGGGAGTAATTCCTGAGTGAAGAGCCGGGAGTAACTCCTGAGCATAACCGGATGTGACCCAAAAGAAAAAAAGTTCATTCACCAGCCATGATCCAGAGTCCATATATAAATCTTGAAAAATACCCAAAATGGTCTGAGATGCTCCTGGTACATCACCTGGGGCAATCTGGAAAGAGAGAGGGGCTTTGGTAGTCTGGCAGTCCCAGAAGAGCCCCAAAAGCCAAAAACCTCTAGACTCCACAAACGTTGCCTTGTTCAAGGTCAAACTCCACTGCTCCCGGATGAAGCTCCACCACAAAAATTAGCTACGCTGAAAAATTCAGGTTATGTGGGTTTTGTGTTCAGTAAAATCCCCAGGTTTTCATGCAGTCAGGATTGGGCTCCCCCCCCAAATTCTTACTCTTGAAGGCCAGCAGTGCCCATGGACCACCTGAGATGCTAAGTAATCTAATTCACTGGCCATGATTCAGACTCATATATAAATCTTGAAAGAGATCACTATGGAGCAGATATGCCCCCAGTCCAGTGAGCTGAGTCAACTGGGGGCAATCCGGAAGGGAATAGGTTCGGATCTGGTCTGTTCCAGCAGAGCCCCAGCAGCCAAAACTTCTACACTCCACAAACTGCCGCTATGTTTAAGGACAGACCCCACTGCTCAGACAAGCTCCACCCAAAAAATTATGCTGCTAAAAAATCACTTTATGAGGTTTTATGACTGAAATATCCAGGCTTTTATGGAATCAGGATTGGGCTCCACTCCCCCAGACCCATCCTACAGAAGGCCAGCAGTCACACCCATGCCCAGATTAAAATTCTAACTCCAGCTTTATTCCAGTACTAAAGATTTTGCAATTCCTGGAGCGTGTAGCTGCTACTATACCGATATACTATAACAAGCAATATAAAGTAAAAGTGATTAGTGCCTGCTAACGGAGGTAGGCTTGGGTATGAGTGGGAAACAGGGGACCTTGGTGGTGGTAAGGCACATTGATGGTAGGACTGGTACTGAAATACTGAATACCTGAAACAACTGTAGTGTGAACAACTTTGTAATTCACAGTGTTTAAATAAATGTTAAAAAAGAAATTGTTTATTTTTACAAAGCAAGAGAATCAGATGAACTCTGAAGTCTTTCAAATTGAACTTAAGAAATAGGAATACAACCAAACCAGTTTCTTCACTTTATCGCATTGGTTACATATGGAAACCAAGCAAAGCACTACAGCTAATCAACATCATCAGATATTGGGCACTCATGATTTGGAGGCAGCATGGGTTTCCATGAGTGGAAAAGAAAATTTCACTTGATTTCTGCAATGTACCTATGAAGAGGCATGCTTTACCAACCTTGATGCCAAACTTTATGGGCAACCTATTCTCTCTTCTTTACTTCAGAGGAAACAGAAGTAGCTTTTTAGGTCTGAAGGATCTAGATGTATTCCCCAACCAAAAACTCTGTCAATGTAGTATTATTTTCTTATTTCCTGTCTCAGAAACATGGAATTATTTTCACTTCAAGACTGATACCTTTACTTGACTTTGTTTCAGGTTCATCAGTGAACAGGAAACAGGAATAATTCTTATCCTTTTGGGACTTACATCCTCCTGGGATGTTGTACAGCAAGCTCCCATCCAGTAGAAAAAAATAATTATCAAGTTGAATTCCTACCGGGAAGAAGTGAGTAGGGATGTGACGGAATGAGAGGAAATCTTCATGGACTTTGTGGACAGATAGTACCTTGTGAAGCATGTTTGAGCAGATCCTGCAGGAGAAGAAAGAGCTGGTCTTGTTCACATGAAGATGAAGAGATTGTAAGGACAAGACCCATAAGAAAAAAGTATGGATTATTGTGTTAGGGAAAGAGAAATGGAGACCAGGGATAAGGTTGATAGGAAATCTGTAAGAGAGGACATTAGAATGAATTGTGCAAAGCTGGAGTTCATATTCTGTTGTGAAAAGAGTGAGGATGCATTTTCGGTTTGGACATGACATGATCTGACTTCCCTACCCACATGGTCACTCAGGTTACAAAGTTAGTGTAGCCTAACTACAGAGGAGGGAAAGAAAGGGAATCAATTTTGTATAAGAGCTTTTGCATCTTGGTACAAGGGATGGCAGTGTGGATTAAAGGAATGAAGAGAAATAGTGGACACAAACATCAATTTGGTCATCAAATCGCCTATACCTGTGTTAATAGATAGAAACAAAAAGAAGAATAAAAGAGAAATTATAGTGCCAGGAGTTTGATTGAAAGCTTCAATTAACTGCTTTCAAAAAGCTAATCATGCCCACCACTTCTTATCTCTAGTTCAGTGACCTCACACTGATTTGGTTTGTTTTAGGGTCACACCCATCAGTACTCAGGACTTACCCTTAACTCTGTGCTCAGGATTACTCCTGGGAAGGTTTGGGAGCCACATGGGATGCTGAGGATCAAGCCCAGGTTGGCCACGTGCAAGCACCCTCCCCATTGTCCTATCTCTCTAACCTCATCCTCACATTGATAGCTTGACATTCATAATGTTAGCATAATGTTAGTGTGGAAATCCACAAACACTACAATCCAGGCTGTTCATTCTTCCAACCCCTACACCCATGAACAACAAACTGCAACACCTTCACCAATACATCACTAGTGGAGGTACTGACTGTACTGAGGTAGGCCTCAGGTAGAGGAGGAGATGGAAGCTTAGCGTAAACATATGAAAATATGATATTTTTATGTCTATTATTCACCTAAGTGAAGATACCAAGTCTATAGCAAAATTTGAATCTGAAATTGAGAGCAGGTTGTAGAAATCCTGGTTGTTGGAATGAATGACATACTTAAAGTCCCAAGACTACATAGGATGAGTGAGAGAAAGAGGGAGAAAGGGAGATAATGGGAATGAGAGTTATGAGCGAATTTGATGAAAAGCAGAGAGTTCAATATTGAGAATTGGTGTCATAATGGGGAAATAATAGGGGGGAAAACAAGATGCACAAAAAAGCAGAAAGATTGTGGTTTCTGGGAACACAAGAAAGTTTACAGAGAGGACAGTGAACAACAATGTCAAATTATATAGTGGTGATGGCATCGCATATCAGACACTTGGTACATTAGTGAGACTTATTTTAGGTGGCATGGAGGAGACAAAGTCAGATCATACTGGGACAGAGCATGAAAAGCTGTTGGGAACACAGGGTGTAAATGAAGATTCATAGTTTTTATCAAACCCAGGTTTTCTTTCATCCTTTTGACTCAAGAAATACTGTGATCCTTTTGACTCACACAGCCCTGAATGACTGGCATCTTGTTATTCCTGGCCCTGACTACGACATGTTCATATTTCTCCTTTTACTTATCTTGTGATAATTACTATTTAAGTATGTTCTTTATATGGATCATATGCATGTACATATAGGAGTTTCACATAGCTTGAGATTCTTGAAAACAGAATTTCTACTCACAGGATAAACTGTGCTTGCTACTACACTAATAATTTAATAATGGTTTAATTAATGAGAAATACAATATAACATTAATGAATCAAAGGAAACACAAGCTATTTGGTGACTTAGTCTCCTAGTAGCCATTAAGGCAATCACAACCATTTCTTTATACCTGTATGTACAGGCGTAGGTTTCATGAAGTTTGGATAAAATGATAACCAGGAGGCTGAGAGGTCCTTTCCGCCCCACATGGTTTATTACAGCAGATGATGTTTGTGGTTTCCTCAACAACAGGGATATACCCCGCCTTCTTTTAGATGACAGAGGACTGTTGGGTTCTCCATGACGTTCACTTTGTTTTGTGGGTCCTGCTACAAACTCATCTGCTTCATCAATCATCATTCCCTAAAAATCCATGAGAATATTCATCAACTATACAACTTCAACTATGCAATCATTTTCATGTGCATATATAATTATGCATTATAATACAATCACCAATATGGTCTTCATTAATCAAAGATTTACAATGCCCCACAGACATTTTTTTTCAGAAAAATGAAACTCAGTTCAAATACAGTCTAAGTGAAACAAGAAGGAAACTGAAATATGAAGTGTTGCTACAGTTCAAATGCAGTACAATCATGATTCATCAGAAAGTTTAAAGAATGAGTAATTCTCATCAACCAATAAGGGAACACAGATTTCCCCCCTGCTACTGAATGCAGAGCATTCCTCTGAAACTTTTTGCTTTGTTTTGTTTTGTGTCACCCCTGAAATGCTCAGGGTTACTCCTATACTCTGATCTCAAGAATCACTCCTGGTAGTGCTCCAGGAGCCCTATAGGATGCCAGGGACCAAGTACAGTTTAATCATGTGCAAGACAAGTGCCCTGCACACTTTACTATCTCTCCTGTGCCCCTCTGAAACTTTTTGCAACTCAAAATGGCAGAAAGGGAAGAAACAATCACCATTTATTTATGTGGAAACATTTTTTAAGTATTCTCAAACTGAAAAAAGCAACCAAGCAAATAATACCAAATGATATATAAAACCTAATATATCACTATTTTATAACAAAAGCAGGGATATTAAAAACCAGATAGCTTGTATAAAGTAGTTCCTGGGGAAGAAGCTTGTCAGTGCTATTCTCACTGATCACTGTTGAGGGTGGTGTTGCAAACACAATGAATACTAGTTTTTATTTTTGCCTGTAGTTGTAAAATTGGCACTCTTCAGATTTCTAATAGCAAAAACAGGTTTGGGTAGTCTTTTGAACTTTTTTTCAAAAGTTCATTTCATGTTACTCTCCTTGTATGAGATATATGCATCAGTGTTTATTTTCACAAATGGGAAGAAATCTGAAGAGGGCTAGCGATTTTATGATGAAAGGGGAAAAGAAAAATTAGCTTTAGTTTTGGTTTTGCAGTAATGGCTCTACAACAGTGGCACCCCCATGCTTCTTCTCTGGGAACTATCTCATACAAATGTGTGTATTTATCATACATAACTTTTTTTACTGTATATGGTGTAATTTTTAGTTTTTATGTATTGTTTGGTATGATTTAGTAGGTTATTTGGGGGGGTGCTGGAAATGCTTGAATATCTCTCCAAGTAAACTAGTAATTGCAAAGCTTTCATGTGCTATACCATTTGAGTTTATGAAAGGTGTCATAGAGAGCTGTCCTATTAGATAGTGGGTGGAACCTGTACTAAGACAGGTATGTTTTTGAAAATTAATGGACTTAACACAATATTAAAGGGAAATATCCAGAGCCACCTTTCTGAAAAACCGCATGCCACTGTGCATCAGATTTTGGTAAGGTACACCAAATCTCTTGGTGTACTTTTTGTCGTTAAATTCATCATTATCACTGTACTGAATACTATGTTTATGCACAGTAAGTGAAAAATATAACGCTCACAATGGCAGTCTTACAGAGATTCAAATATCTCCACCTGATGTTGGACAGAAATGAAGTGCATTTTTACCCTTAGGGGCTAAATAAAAGATGAACATCAGCAGAACAGAAGGTCAGCTAAGAGCTGTTCTCCAATCACAAAGCAATAATGTCAAATTATTTTCCAAAGTATTCTTTGGAAGAACAAATGAAAGAAAAAATGGAAGAGATGAAAATATATTGACAAGCATTTATGACATGACATGCTACGTTCTAAACAGTATACATGAAATAACTCAGTATTTCACAGTGTTCTATTAGGCTGGTAGAATTATTATCCTTATTTTTACAAATGAAGAAACCAAGACAAATGATGAAGAAAAAGTTTCTTTCTTTCTTTTATTTTGCTCAGGGTTACTCCTGGCTCTGCACTCAGGAATTACTCCTGGCGGTGCTCGGTGGATTGAACCTGGGCCATCCGCGTTCAAGGCAAATGCCCTACCCGCTGTGCTATTGCTTCAGCCCCAGAAAAACTTTCATCAATTGAGAATTGGGGTGAGGCAGACTATCTTTCAGGACTAGTTTTGTTGCAGAAGATATTACTGTACATTTTGCATCTTAATACCAATGGTTTGTTTCCATAAGTGAAAATATAACCCCTATTTATCTTCATGCTTTAATGGCCAAGTCACTGTATTTCTCATATGCACAAGAGTAGGTCTTTGGTAGGACAATTTAAGCAACAGTTCCTAGGGTCAGTGTGATAGTATAGTGGGTAGTGTATTTGCCTTGCAAGTGGATGAACCAGGTTTGATTTCTGGACTCTATATGGTTCCCTGAGCAGTGCCAAAGGTGACTCCCTAGAACAGAGGCATAAGTAAGTCCTCTGTTTGTGGCCCCCCCACAAAAAAAACAATATCATGTAGTATCTTATACTTCAAGAGGAATATGCCCTACTATCTAGAAAGATATCAGAAAGATCTTAATAGTGAAGCAAAAAGTTTAATAGTTCCTCAGTACTAAAGGAATTAGCATACAGAGATATAAATAATACAGTGTATGGAGGTGGAAATATATGGATTCAAATCCTACCTCTTCTTTCCCCATACCCAGCATTGTTCAGGAACTATTCCCTTATATTGCTTTCAGGAGGAACCCCTGGTGATACTCAGGAGAACATTTGTGATGCCAGGTGGACTGTATGGGAAGGCTCCCTGTGTTATCTTTCTGGCCTCTGAAATGACTGTGCTTTTTCCTTCTGTGTTTGAGCAATACCCAACAGTGCTGGGGACATATATGTCCTGGGGTCTAACGGGCCAGTGGCAAGCAAGATAAATGCTCTAAACCATGTACTCTCTCCCCTGTCCCCAAATCTTGGCTCTTATCAGCTGTGTCACTAAAGATAAGCTATTTGATCACTTTATTACTTGCTGTGGTCTTATTAAAGGACCTTGATGTTGTCTTATTAAGGGTAAGAAATATTCGCCTTGCAGAATAGTTGTGAACATTAAAGATGATCATTGAAAACATGAACTCACACTTAGGTAGTCAAGAAATTTCAGCTATTGTTTTGTTCAAGAGCAGCAAGATATCAAGAACATTGCAATTCAAACAACCCCCAAATAGGTATATTACCTTCTTATCTTGTTTAAATGGATTGCCAAAAGTATGTAGTCTTTTTTGGTTGATCTGGATCAATCTCTCAAACGGAGAAGTCAGTGTCTTTAGATAGTCCTGATAGTTACCCATTTGTGCAACAGGAACACTATGAAGGGAATCTGCAAAATCCCAGAAAAGAAACAGATGCTTTACATCTGGAAATACATGCTTAGAAGACATCATGTGTATCTTTTATTTTATTATGTTTTAATATTTTATTATACCATTGTGAGATATACAATTACAAAGATGTTCGTGTTTGGGTTTCGGTCATAGAGTGTTCCAGCACCTATCCCTCCAACAGTGCCCATTTCCAACCACAATGTCCCGAATTCACATCCCCACCCAACCTGCCTCTCATGGCAGGTTCTTTATCTCTGTTGTCTCTTTATCTTTCTCTTTTTCTCTCTCCTTCACTTACATATCGTGGATTGTAATATATATATATATATATATATATATATATATATATACTTAGAGGTTATCATGTGTACCTTCTCTGCCTGTATTCAATGCTCAGTACTAGGTTGGTATTATCACTTTCGACAATTATTAGCACACTTTCCCTTCTCTGTCTTACCTAACCTCCTGACTCTCAAAAGTTTGTGGTAATTTCCACCTTTGACAAGACCTCCTGATCCATGTTTCGCCTGACCTTAGATATTGCTATCATAATATATATATATATATATATATATGTATGTGTGTGTATGTCATGCAAATAAATACAATCATTCTATATCTGTCTTTTCTTAAGGCTAATTTCACTCAACGTGATTCTCTCCATGTCCATCCAGTTATAAGCAAATTTCATCAATTCATTTTTTCCTAACAGCTGCATAGTATTCCATGGTGTAGATGTACCAAAGTTTCTTTATCCAGAACATCCGTTCTTGGGCACACTGGTTGTTTCCAGATTCTGGCTATTGTGAATAGTGCTGCTATGAAAATAAAAGTGCAGATGGTGCTTCCACTGTGTGTTTTTGGCTACCCAGGGTATATTCCCAGGAGTAGTATGGCTGGGTCAAATGGGAGCTCAATTTCGCCTTTGGAGGTATGTACATATTGTTTTCCAAAAAGGCTGTACCAGCCGACATTCCCACCAACAATGGAGGAGAGTCCCCTTTCCCCGCATTCACACTGGCACTTGTTGTTCTTGCTCTTTTGGATATGTGTCAGTCTCTGTGGTGTGAGATATCTCATTGTTGTTTTGATTTGCATCTCTCTGATGATTAATGATGATGAGCATTTTTACAAATGTCTTTTGGCCATTCGAATTTCTCATGTCGAAGTTTCTGTTCATTTCTTCTCTCCATTTTTGATGGGGTTAGCTATTTTTTCTTGTAAAGTTCTACCAGTGCCTGATATATCCTGGATATTAACCCCTTATCAGATGGGTATTAGGTGAATATTCTTTCCCATTCTGTGGACTGTCTTTATATCTTGGTCACTGTTTCTTTTAAGGTGCAGAAGCTTTTGTTTGATGCAGTCCAATATGTTTATCTTTGCTTCTAGTTGCTTTGTTAGTGGTATTTCACCTTTGAAGATGCCTTTAGCATCATGTGTATCTTGGCATCTAATGGGATCTCAAATCTCAAATCTAGCATTCTGATCTGAAATCATCTTTCTTTATTCAACTACTTATTCTACCATCAGTAGAATAAAGCTCTGCCTAAAGCTCTCCCAATCAGAGGCCAAGAATTCCCCTTAGCCTTCAAACTTCAAGCCTTCAAACTTCCCTTAGCCTTACCCAAAATTACCTTAGCCTTCAAACTTCAAGCTGATGATATCAGCTTCATGGGAATGAGCTAGCATCTCTTAAATCCCCATCCTAAGTCAAAGAGCATATTTTCTATGTTTCAAAGAGCTCTGTGATGTTTTGTTATCATCCAGATAACCTTCCTTAGTAACTATTACCCTCTTGGAGCCTTCCATTAAATGTACAGGTCTTATGTCTGTAAAAACCATCTTTGTACAATCCTTTTATATTAGGATGTTGGCCAGACTAAGATTTACTCATTTTATTTTATTTTGGGCCTCTCAAGCAGTGTTCAGAGGAACCCAGAGAGCACTCCCAATGATATTTAGCCTAACAATGTGGGCTTGAAGTGCTTGGGGCCCTATGATGCAGTACTGATGGGCTCAGTGGTTCTGGAAGCTACTTGGGTTACCCCAATTGTGCTCTAGAGGCCATCCAATGGTAGTAATCAAACTCAGGGTCTCTTCATATAAAGCATGTATTCAGTCCCTTTGAACTATCTATCTATTTGATCCAGATTTGTTCATTTTAATGGAAAAGCCCAGTTTAAAATTTTCAATATGAAATAGGGAAATGACATACCATATTTACCTTGGGCATCATCATATTTATTTCTTTCATAAGCAAGGACTTCTTTATATACTTACATACAGCCAGTTGGGTGGAATGGTGCTGGGGCCTACAATTTCTAAAATCTGATACATCTGGACTCTGCACTTTCCAACTCACTGAAGTTGGGCAAATGACTAAATTGCTCACTTTCAGTTTTCTTTTCTTCTTTATAGGGGGTCACACCAGACAATGCTCAGAGGTTACTTCTGGATCTGCACTCAGGAATTCTCCTAGCAGTGCTTGGGGGACAACATTGGCTGCTGGGGATTGAACCCGGTCAGCCACATGCAATGCACTACCTACTGTACAATCACTTCCAGGCTCCACTCTCAGTTTTCATATACACAATAAGGATATCAAAATAATATCTGGAGTTCTTTTTAGGTTTGCAAGAATTAAAGCATGGAAAGAACAATAAGTGTTGGTAACTTCATACTTCCCATTAAACCTGAGAATAATAAATGTGGGCTTGGTTAATGTAGAGATTCAGTGGAAAGAAAAACTATTCTAAGCATTAGAATATTACAGGATAATATATTCATTATGTAATAAACGTGAACATAAAGCTTCACATTCTACTAACCAAAAAAAGTAAACCTTTGTTCATTTACCTTCATCTTGTCCAACAATAAATTTGTGTGTTTTCAGCAGGTTGGATCTCATTCTGGTTAACTGATCTAAGAGACCTCTACGTGGAATATCATAAGCATTTCTATAAGTCTGGGGCTTCAAATCCTATTTGAAGTGAAAAAATAATTTACATTATCCCTAAGTTTTATAATATATCAATTTAATTCTTAACCCTCTTAAGATCCTAATTAGTGAAGAGAGTAATATTCAATACAACTGACAACAGAAGATTTTTCCCAGTGGAAAATTTGTCATGGATCTTGCTCTGCATTAATATTCTTTTTAATTTTCTTTTAAAAAATTTAGTCACCATTTTTTTGCTCTGAATTTTAATATGCCCACAAAGCATTAAAGACATTGGGAATATCCTTTCCAAGTACATCACTTAAAAATCGCTAATCCTAAAACTTACACCCATGTCATTCTTGCAGCCCACTATATGCAATCTAGAATATCCTCTGGCAGAGGTGAAGGAGCGCTCCCTGTATGAACAATGGCTTATCTTGTAGGTTAGCTGAGTGCCTCTAGCTGTGATTTCTTTGGGATCTGCTGCTGGATTTAATCCCAAACTGAGCTTCATCAAGGCTGCCCTCTGCCAGTCACTGAGAATTGTATGGTAGAAGTGGAGGTGTCATGGTCTGACCAGTTTTTCTCAAAGTGGATGGACCTCCTCAATGGGATATCTTGGTACCTACCATCACCATTTAGTCTTTTACTCCATCTTTTGGGTAGAACTCCTCTCTGGTGACATCCTCTCTCTTTGGTGGGAGACTTAGGCTCTTTTGTATGGTCTAAGTTCGGACCAGAGCTAGAGTGCTTTCATTATATTGGATTGCTGTGGAAGAGCTTTTATACTATTAAAAGCCTTTTTTGGAACTGTGCCAGACTCGTGACTTTTCATCTGTTCCCCCTGCGTTCTCAGAGGATGTTCTCTTCGAGAGACTCACAGACATGGGGCAGAGCTGCTACTTGCTCTCCCTGTGCCCAGCTGCTCACAAGGTGCCCGGGAGGGATGATGGGTTCTAGCCCTGGCCCGCCACCCCAGCAGAGCCTTGCAACAAGCCAGACGACCCCCCCACTCCATGAGGGCCTCCATTTTCAACATCCGGACTCTCTCTCAGCAGAACTCCACCCAGCAGACCAGGCTATCACAGCCCGGCTCATCGAAGTTCCACCATGCTGCAGTCTTTTAAATCCGGCTCAGGTATGCCGGTCCAGAGACCTCACAGACATGGGGCAGAGCTGCTACTTGCTCTCCCTGTGCCCAGCCGCTCACGAGGTGCCCAGGGAGGGATGGCGGGTTCTAGCCCTGGCCCGCCACCCCCAGAAGAGTCTTCACAACAAGCCAGACGACCCCCCACTCCATGAGGGCCTCCATTTTCCACGTCCGGACTTCTCTCTCATCAGAACTCCACCCAGCAGACCAGCCTATCACAGCCCCGGCTCACGCGGCCACAAGAAGCCGCACAGTTCATCAATAAATGCTGGACTTAGAGATGACTACCTGACGGCAGAGCCTGGCAAGCTACCCGTGTTGTGTATCATATGCCAAGTACCAGTAACAATTATGGACCTCATTCCAGAATGGATTGAGGCTCTTTATGTTCCTGGAGCAAGCAGATGCCCTTGGGCTCTACTAGCATGAGACAGGACATCACGATCACGATCACGATCTTCCCGTTGATCACCTATTTGCTAGAGCGGGCACCAGTAATATCTCCATATGCCCTGTCTCATGCCAGTAGAGCCAGGGGCATCGGCTTGCTACAGGAACAGAAAGAGCCTCAAACCATTATATTAGGTCATGGGAATGACCTAATATAATTGTTACTGGAATTTGGCATATCAAATACAACACAAGAAGCTTGCCAGGCTTGACGAGCGGAGGCAAACTCTTTTAAACACCTCCAAATAAAGCATTTATTGATGAACCGCGGCCGCAAGTGGCCGCATGAGCCGGGCTGTGATGGACTGGTCTGCTGGGTGGAGTTCTGATGAGAGGGAAGTCCAAATGTGGAAAATGGCGGCACCCGTGGAGTGAGAGGGGGTGGTCTGGCTTGTTGTGAGGCTCTGCCGAGGTGGTGGGCCAGGGCTAGAACCCGCCATGCCTCCCGACTGCCTCATGAACGGCTGGACACAGGGAGAGCAAGGAACAGCTCTGCCCCATGTCTGAGAGTCTCTGGACCAGCATACCTGGGCCGGATTGAGGAAAAAATCTGCTGCAGAGTGGGTGTCGATGATCCAGGCTGTGATGGGCTGGTCTGCTGGGTGGAGTTCTGACGAGAGGGAAGTCCAAATGTGGAAAATGGCGGCACTTGTGGAGTGAGAGAGGGTGGTCTGGCTTGTTGTGAGGCTCTGCCGAGGTGGTGGGCCAGGGCTAGAACCCGCCATGCCTCCCGACTGCCTCATGAACGGCTGGGCACAGGGGAGAGCAAGGAACAGCTCTGCCCCCATGTCTGAGAGTCTGTCAGGACATATGGAGATGTTACTGGGGCCCGCTCGAGCAAATCGATAATGAACGGGAAGACAGTGATACCATCACCATTATCTGGCCAAAGCTTTCACCTAAAGGCACCAATGTTTGAGTCTGTTCACACCCAATCCCGCTCTCTTTCCCTTCTTCCCTCACAGACTCATGACCATTGTGACCTGAAGGTTTTTCCAGACTACTCCAGTTTCATCTTCCCTTTATCATTCATTCACATGACTCCACCCCAAACATCTTGCACATTTTATTTCATATTATCACGTGCTGGCAGCGCAGTTCCTAAACTGGTTCTTTAATACCTATACAATCCAAAACAAGATTTTAATTATTTCAAAACTAAAGCAAAATGAGAGACATAAGCATATTAAACAAGCTCAAACAAATAGACACTATTTCTGTCACCATTTACCTTGTTTAAGAGTCCTACTTGGAAGCCAGAAAATTCTTTGGTATTCAATTCTGTCAGTTTTGGTGCAGTTTCTCCTATGATTTCTTTCAACAGTTTTCTAAAATGTTTACTATGAGTCAAAAGACATGCCACCTCTAGAGTGATTTTTCACTTTGATTCCAACTTCCTGGGGAGGTTTCTTCCCCACTGATGCTAGTATTCGTTCTGACTCTAGTTTGGTCTAAAATGAAAGTACATACTATGTCATGGAAAATATCTATGTTATTGCTTGTGTTTATTACTTAAGAGATAGTATTTTAACAACCCCACAGAACAATTTTCAATTTAAAATAACAGAAAATGGATAACTAAACATTTTCCTGTGCTTTTCTGTAATACCACAGCAGAGAGGAGGCTAGAAAAATAAAAACAATTTTTTCTTGCTCGGTGTCAAAATTATGATTGAAATCATGGGTGACAATTATAGTTACAGACATTTTAAACCACATTTTATTACTGCAAAGTCTAGTCTAAGTCAGCATATTCATTTGACCCATACAGAAATGTTTAGGACTGCATTTATAAATATAAACTGGTTCTAAAATGCAGATTATATACTATATCATTATACTGGAAAAGTAGCACTTTGTTTTAATCACTAAGACATCCACATATCTTAGGAGGTAATAATTTAATAGATATTACCAAATAAATATCATTTAGTATGCACTCAATAAGATTCTTATAACAAAAATTTCTAATATATTATCACATGAATTAATATTGCTTGATAAAATGCCTTAGTGATATTTTGGGCATAATGTATATTATACATATATTTGATGGTTCAAGGGACAGTGGTGAAACTTATTAAATTAGTAATTAAATTAGTGATTAGAGCTATTATTAATTAGTAATGCTACTTTCTTTTCTCTAAGAAGGATTTTTCACCAATGTTCAGTAAGCCCATGTAAATCTTGAATGTATGGTCTGGTCAGAGATATTTATGAATTATTGGACTTAAGTATGTTTACTATTAGTTTTAAATTAAATCACGATATAAGGGATTAGAGCAAATAGAAGGAATCCTTCCTTAAATAATTCTGAAAAGGCATTTATAAAGCTGTACAAGGAATGTGTCCTGCAAGCACCCAGAACTGGTATAAGTTTAAACTCTGCTCACTGTCCTTGTGTCAGACACTGCTGACATAGCCTTAAAGGCCTATGGTAAATATCAAATAAAAAATCAAAGATAAATCAAATAATCAATAACCAAAACAAAATAGTAACAATAACAAAAACTCTATTAGCAGAGAGGAAAGGGGAAAAGTGAACACTCAGTAGAAATTTGAGTTGGCCTTTACTTTTGTTTTGCACGCATGAGCACACTGGACTGGTAGGAGCTCGGTAGACTCCAAACTGTGCTTAAATTGTTTCCAGTTCCTAGTGTGGTAAGTCAGCCTCCCAAATTGTGGCATAATTTTGACTTCATTTTCTAAAAACCCAATTTCCAAACATATTCAACCTGAAGCATTCTATCACTATAAATGCTACTACCGGGCCGGAGCGATAGCCCAGCGGGTAGGGCCTTTGCCTTGCACGTGGCCGGCCCATGTCGGCCCGGGTTCGATCCCCGGCATCCCATATGGTCCCCGAGCACCGCCAGGGGTGATTCCTGAGTGCGGAGCCAGGAGTAACCCCTGAGCATCGCCGTGTGACCCAAAAAAGCAAAAAAAAAAATGCTACTACCATTCCCTACCTGGGAATGCATTTGTGCATGCATTAGAAGACAGAAAAATATTACATTAATTTGTCATATAACAATACATTTATATGGCAGCAATGATCTAACTCAGTTATTCTTTAACATTTCCATTCTGCAAGAATGTGCTATGTAGAGGTGAGAAGTATGATGAGTAGGGGTGAGTGTAGAATGAGGTACTAATAGAATGGGGCAGGAAAGGGACAAGTGAATAATGATAAATGAGGTGGGGAGAAACAGATAGAGAGCAAGGAGAGGGGAGGTTGAACTCCACTCTTCAGGTCTCCCTGGGAACTACCACCTCCAGTTTGAAGAACACTGGTCTTATCGTCCCCTCTCCCAGAAAAAAAAAAGCATAGATATATTTATTGCTTTTAAGCCGAATTTCAGGCAAGTTATTTGATTACAAAATGCCTCAGTGTGCTGATGTAAAAGGGGGTGTTGTTCTAGCCCAATGTAATTTGAAGATAAACTAGGTTGAGGATAGATAAAATGTGACCCATGATAAAATTCTATCAAGACTCTGCCCCTTCTTGGGCCACAGAGAATCAATCAACAAGATTGCAGGTAGGGCAAGCTGACAAGCAAAAGAAGAAATGGCAGAGCATGATACTAACAGACCCTTAACGGCAGTTTAATGCTGAAGCTAGAAGCTATAGAGAATCACATTATTATTAGTTCATAAAGTGCAGAAATATACACACATTTAATTTGAAAAATTACAATTACACTAAAGAATACAGAAATGCACTTCTGAGGGCAAAGGATTTTTGTTTGTTTTGACCAATACTACCTGTTGGCTGAGCTTTTTTAAGGTAAGAAATAACACTGTAACTAAGTCCACAATCTAAATTATCTGATATCAGATTTGGAGCTCCCATCATCCTTAGTGCCTTCTTTAATGGCTATAAGGAAACAAAATACACAATAATAAGAATAGAACAAATCTTAAAATACTCAAAGTTCAATTATAAGGGGAAAAGGGACATGATTCATTTCTTAGACATCAAGGTCTGCACATGAAACCAAACATGGAACATTAAAAAGTGGCAAATGAAAATAGCAGAGAAGAAACAGAAAGCAAAAAAAAGAGAGTGGTAAAAGAAGAGCAAGTAACAGCAAATTCAAATAGGTAAATTGCTTTCAGTCTTAATTTCCAATGCATAAAATAATTTCATATTGCATTTTATTTGCACCTCATTCTTGTCACAGTAAATACTATTATGTTCCAATCTCTCTTCCCAGTAATACTAATGGTTTTTATTCAAGACTCTGCCTTTTCACCTCTAGAAATTCGGCTGAAAGTTCAACAAATCCACCTCTGAAAAGATTCTGACATCTTGATTTATATTATATAGCCAGTTCAAAATCATAGGCATTATTTACCTCAAACTGTCAAATCCAAAAATCAGACCAAATACTTTTTATAATTTTGAAACTCCACTACAGTACCCCCTATTTCATTCCACCTATACGACACATTTAGCAGGCAGTAAGTAAATATATCTTTAGAATGCTTTTTAGAGGGATAACCCATATTCAGAATTTCTAGAGTTTATGTATGTATGTATGTATGTATGTATGTATGTATGTATGTATGTATGTATGAATTTATTTGCTTTTTGGGTCACATCCGGCAATGCTCTGGGGTCATTCCTGGCTCTTCACTCAGGAATTACTCCTGGTGGTGCCTGGGTACCATATGGAATGCCGGGATCAAACCCAGGTTGGCTGCATGCAAGGCAAATGCCCTACCCGCTAAGCTATCGCTCTGGCCCCTTTTTAGAGGGATAACCCATATTCAGAATTTCTAGAGTTAAAAAGGGCAGCTGAGAAAATACTTGAATCTATACCTAGTTCTTTTTTTTATCTGAAATATGTTGTTTTTTAGGGGATGAAAGAGAGGACAGGAGTATGATAAAAAATCACAATACACTCTGAATTTTAAGTCTGAATCTCTTACAAAATAAGCAAATTAAACTGATTAAAAAGTAATTAAGTATTTAATTTTAGGATTAAATTTTTCTGACACTTTAACAATGATAGCAACAAGAATAATAGTATCACTGAGTGCAAACCTAGTTTTCTTAAGTTCCCAAAGTACAATTTCGTAAGGTTAGTTTTAAAAAAGGGGGAAATAGATGTGTTTTAAAGAACATGGTAGTTAAAGAAAATAAAGAAAAAATGTTCTTTTGTACTGCCATGACATTTCCAAGCTCATACAACTAATATGAGAGGATAATGATAGCACAGATCCATCCATCCATCCATCCATCCATCCATCCATCCATCCATCCATCCATCCATCCATCCATCCATCTATCCATCCATCCATCCATCCATCTATCTATCTATATATCTATCAATCATTTTTTGAGACTGTTATTTCAGGAATAAAATTTTTGATTGATTTTTATGTGAGAGGATTCATTATTATCAGTATAATTAATAATATACACATAAATACATACTAATAAATAGTATGGAGGCAGAGTTTTTAAGTAGCTGTCAAAAAGTCTGTCGCCACTTCAGATTTGGTTTAAGCTTGTGAATTTTAAACAAGTCATCTGTAAGATAAAGACAAATAAAACAATACATTACTGAAGTCCTAAATTCCAAGGGCAAAATAAAGCAATCCACATGTATTATGGCATTTCCCAAATTCTCAAGTTTTACTCTTTTGCGACAATTGTGCTGTTTACCAAAATTATATGTAGTAATTTCCTTTTATTTGAAGTGAAACAGATTTTATTTGGAAGTTTTATTTGGAAGGAAAGGAGGAAGAGAAAGTGACAGATTAATGTGCTCAAGATAGAATGAGGGCTTCTCCAAAGGTGGAGAGAGCCTGTAATGATTTTCTAGAAAAGTAAATACATTTACAAATAATATACTTCTCTTCCATCTGTGAAGCTAAAAAAAATGGAATATTAAAACACTGACTCAGATCCATATGAAAGTGTTAATGATCTGTTACCTACTGTTAATTCTACTTGAAAATGTTCAATTCAGGAGGAGTTCATGGTCCCTGATTGATGAAACTTCTTTTATTTAGAGAGCATTATACTTTTTTGGAAAAGTCAAGGTAAAGGACATCACAAAGTATGTGAAGAAAAAATGCTAAGCCTCTAATAGAAAGTTCTAAATTTAGCTTTGGATTCTCCTTACTGAGTCTACGTTTTGTTTAGTCATACTTTTTTCATTTATTTGATTTTAGTGGTCAGGCATTTTGAATCATCTTGGGTATTTTAAATACTAAGGGAAACAATTAGGTGAAAGCACTAGAAAATTTGCTAGGTTGTAAATTTTGTGCAACTATGTGTATTTTGAATAGCATGTGTATTAATATAACTAAAATATTTTCCATTAATAGTAGATATTGTCTATATTTTTACCTCTGAACTTAATGAACCTAAATAATCTAAATGTATGTGAAGATTTCCAAACATCTCATTGTTTCCCTAAGGATAGGAGTATTTTTCTAAGAATACAAAAACTGATACCCCCTAGAAATCAACACGAACCTGGTACACTTACTTTAAATATTAAAGATAATATAAATTTATCTTATCCCCCAAACCATATGCTTTATTCAGGAGACAAAACCATTCCTGTAGCCTATATATAATTTCTCTACAAGTAAGGTTATTCTTTGAAATTCTGAATTGCTTTAGCTAAGGAGACCAACTACCTATTTTCTTCCCTTTTACTGCTCTAATAAATTATTCACTCCTGCTGAAACTAATTTTAATGAAGTCACAAAGTCATAAAATGCATGTCTTTTGTTCTTTGGGTATAGGTAGAAAGAACAAAGAAAACATATCTAAAGAAATTTCTACTAATTGTAGCACACACACCTTTTAAAAACCATTCATATCTTGACAAAAAGGAGGTAGAGGCTTCAGTGGAAATATTCTTTTCGACTGAGTCTTTATGGGGAGTCAGCTGGGAATTACACAGATTTTGGAAACTACTGACAAATTTAAGTACCACCAGACTGGAGAGACATTTATATCTAGAAAGATTAGGTAATCAGAGTCAATAACAACATTTCTAACAAATCCAATTTCAGTTATTCTATCAAGGAATTGGTTTACTTTAATTAGTTTATTTCTCGTTTTTTTATTCTTTTCTTTTTATGACAGGGGGTGTGTCAGAAATTGAAACCAGAGCTTCACTCATGCAAGTAAATGTTCTACCACAGAATCATATTCCTGGTCCAAGTATAATTATTTCTTGTCAGATTTTTGAAGCCAGGGTGTGAGAAAGAAAGAAATCTTCCACAGTATAGATTAAGGCAGACAGTGATTAGGGTAAAACTGCTTTAATCACTATCTTTGTGACTCAGAAAATTATTTCCAGGGTATTACATCTCCATTCACATTGATTCCCCAGGATAATAGCAATAAAGATATCAGTAAACAATGAGCTAATCAACATTTGAAAGAGATGAGAGTGTATGATCCTAGTCAAATGATATGTCAACACCTCACCAACCACTGATATTTTCTAGTTCCTGTCTCCCCCATTTACTTCTTCAAAGAGGAGGAAGACCTGGGTATGAGTTCTACTTCTGTCACATCCTTAGCTGAATTATCTTGAAGAATCATCTTCTGGATACTTCAATTAATCTCTAAAGGAGCTTAATGATAATTGCCAGACCACACAGGAGGGTTTCCAGGAACTAGATTATATATGTGAAAACACTATAAATTGAAAAAATGCAAAAGCAAAAAAACTGTGGCAAATAGTAAAGAACTGGATGGCCCAAAAAGTAATTGGTACACATCAAATTATCTTCTAATCTTTTTTTACCCTAGTAATCACAATTATTTTTAGTAGCTGAGTTTTAATTTTATTTAAATTATTTTTTGAAGCAAAATAGCTTTTTATTGAACAAAATCTGCTTAAACAAATGTTATAAGAGAGATAAAGAAATGTAGAACTGGCTTCTTTAGAGTTGAATTTTATTTTCTACTCAAGTTCCCGGTTCTTCTTAATTAAAATATATGTGAATTCCTCCCAAGAAAACCTCATAGATATAGAGAACAGATTGGTATCTGCCAGAGGTAGGGATGGGTGGGCAGGTGAAATTGATCATCAAAAGAGTGTCAAAAGGCAAAAAAAACAATTATAAGGAATAATCCTAGGTGACTGTGGAAAATAATACTATATCCTATATTAGAAGTTGTTGAGAGTAAATCTTTCAACACAAGTCAAAATTTCATCACAAGGAAAACACTGTAGCTGTATGGTAGGTATTGAATGAGAAACAAACTTATAATGGTATTTCACAGTATACACAAATAATCTGCTGCACATATAAAAATAATGTGATATATCAATTATATCGTAATAAAATATTAAGTTTAAACAGATAAATATGAATTTTAAGAAGAGAATAAGTAAAGGTGCTACAAATGCAATTATTGAAATTCAATAGAAAAATTTTCCTGTTTAAATGTATTTTCTTGCTAGTTATGATCATCTTATTGCCATCTTGCTACTGATCTTATGATAATACATAACCTGACTTGGCCTCCTTTATTAATCCCAGGTAAGTTTTTCTGCTTAAATAATTTAACTTTTGTTAACTACACTTGAGGGAAATTTTAAATTAATTTAAAAAAGTCATGTTATGAACAGTTACTATGCTATACAGCATATACTAATATTTCCAGGCATTATGAGTAATCTGACTTAATTCCCCCCCCTTTTTTTCAAGGGTAGCTCCCACATAGTGTTCAAAACATCTGGGGACCACTCAATACTCAGCTAACTGGACAGTTCAGTGCTTAGAGGTGGCATTGTGATGTGATGCTCACTGGGTTTAGTAGTGTCAGCCTCCACTAAGGTTACCTTGATGTGCTTGGTGGTCTCTAACAGATGCTGATATTCAGGAGGTTATGCAGTGATAGAGATCAAACCTGAGGAGCTCGCCTATCTTCCTATTTGCTTTTTTATTAAATGCACCAGTCCACTGAAACTGCAATATTGATTACTCTAGTGAACAAAACTACAAGAAATAGCAAAGGTCAACTCCTAGACTCTGAGAACTATGGTAGTTGCCAAAGGGAAAATGGGGCAAGGGATCTTACATATATACAATCCAAATAACAGAGCCACAAAATGTGATGCTAGAGTTGATGAACTGAGAGAAGAAACAAAACCCACATTGTAGCTGTAAGCCTCAAATTTCCTTCCTAAAATAACTATCAAACAAATAAAGAGATTAATAAGAATATAGAATAACTAAATGAATAACATCGTCATCCAACAGGAACTATTTGGCAATTATAAAATATTCTACCCAATAATAGCTGAATATTCATTATTCTCAAGCTTCAGTGGAACATATATCAAGACAAACAATAAGTGACAAAATATATACAAGAACAGGCATCACTCAGGATGTGTTCTCTTATAACGTCAGTGATCAACCTAGTAAAGATCTTAAATAAAATAGGTGACTTTAAACAGATCTTGGAAATAAACAAAAAAACTTCAAAATAATCCATTAGTAGGAAAGGAAGGTCCAAGAGATGTTAAAAAGATTGCTGAAGTGAAGGAAAATTAAAATAAGACACACTAAAATCTGTTTGAAGTAGCTAAATCAATGCTGAAAAGAAAATTATGGCACCTATGTATTTACATTGTAAAAAGAAGCCTCAAAGCTGTAAATGTAGGATCTCATCCCAAGAACCAGAAGTAAAACATAGTTAAGTTCAAACTGAGGGTAAAAAGGAAATAATAAAGAGAAATCAACAAAATAAAAAAAGACTAAGATCAATTAAAGAACTTGTTCTTTGACAATATCAATGAAAGTAGCAAAACTCTAGAATTACTTAACAAAATTTAACAAAAAAGGACATCAGTCCCATACCAGTGGGATCAGGAGTAAAACTTTTACTAAAGAACCCTGCATACATCAAAAAGTATAAGAGATTAATAAAAATTTGGGGCTATAGAGCAGGTAAGGTGCTTGCCTTGCATTTAGATGACCCAACACTATATAAGCCCCCTAACCCCCACCAGGGAGTAACCACTGAAAGCAGAGCCAGGACTAAGTCCTGAGTACAGCAGGGTGTGGTCCTAAATCCAAAATAAATAAATAAAATACTTTTATATGTTCAAATTGGACAATTCAGATGAAATACATCAACTTCTCAAAATAGTACAAACAATTTACAAAATAAAACATATAATTTGAATAAGTTTGTAACTGTGAAGAAAATTTAATTAGCAATTATAGACCTCCTAGAAGGAATCTCCAGACCCAGATGATTTCTCTGAAGAATCAAATACGATGCTTAATTAACACCAAGTTTGCACAGGTCTCTTCCAGAAAAAAAGAAGAACATTTCCTTTATTCATTTTATGAAGCTAGCATTATTCTTT
>JAJIBD010007370.1:52500-58145 GCA_021461705.1 Cryptotis parvus | reverse complement strand
CATGGTGAAGGAACCTCACCCTCCTGGCCATGCCCTGGCCGGCTTTCTTCTTCCCTCTGACCTCTGGGGTGGGAGCCTGCAGGAAGATGTGTGTTCCCAATGAGGAAAAAACTCCAGTGTATTCTCTAGTCCACTGTGGGCTAAAACCCAGCTACATGGTGGGCTCCTTTAAGATGTCTTTGTTGTTGTTGTTGATGTTTCGGCATAGGGGCAGTGCTTGGAGTTACTCCAGATAGTGCTCAGGGGACTGTGTGATGTCCGGGATTGTGCCTGGGATTGAACCCAGGGTTTTCCTCTACCCTTTAAACTGTCTCTCCAGTACCCCAAAAGTAGCCCTGTGTTCATCTACCTGCCTTTGCTCCCCATTTCCTACGGACACTGTATCCCTGAACAGTTATTCATCACTCTGTATTTTTCTGTCTCTCTGCTTGTTTTTCTGGGTTTTTCATATACACAGTAAGAATGCATGCGGTCCTAGGGACTCAAGTTGCCTCTGTTTTGTGGCGTATCTCAATTCTTCATTCTGTGTTTTACCCAATGGTATGAATATACCCTGTTTTTTGGCCTATGATACCAGGGAGCTATTGGCAGTGCCAGCCTAAGTCTAAGGTTACTTTAGACCCAAGTAGAACCCAGTAGAGGGAAAGCCTCATATTTCAAGCCCAGAATGTTTCTGGGCCTTAGCGGTGATGGCAACTAAGCTGACAAATGTTTTACTTCAGTAAAAATTAAGTTCTTAAAAGATTTTGTTAGATACACATGATAACCTCTAAGTATATGTATTACAATACACAATATGTAAGGGGAGGAAGAGAGAAAGAGAGAGAGAAAGAGAAAGAGAGAAAAGAGATGGAGAACTTGCCACGGACAGAGGGAGGGAGGGAATCGGGGACATTGGTGGTGGGGGAGATGGGCACTGGTGGAGGGATGAGTGCTGGAACACTGTATGACCGAAACCCAAACATGAATATTTTTGTAATTGTTAAAAAAATAAAATAAAATAAAATAATTTTTGTTTTAGGACCACACCCAGGTGTGCTCAGGGCTTCCTTCTGGCTCTGAGCTCAGCTCTCACTCATGGTGGGCTTCAGGGATCCAATGGGATGCTGGGGATCAAACAAGTTAGTACACAGGTAGTACATGTGCAAGACAAACGCCCTACCCCCTGTACTATCACTCTGGCCCTGAAAGAAATCTGTAACTGGCTGTGGTCAGATAATTGTAAACACTACTGCACTCTAGCCAGCCTGGCCCCAGTAAAAATTTTGCTTGCATATTGACACAGCATTAAATTCGAGGAACAAATGTATCAGCCTGTAAGGACTGTCCTGCTCAAATCTGTGCACAGTTCAAGAATCATGTTGTTCCACTTATAACTCTCTAAGTGTTTTCAGCAGGAGGTCTCGAGGTTTCTTTTACTGGCCTGAGCAATGAAGCTACATTTTACTTATTTTCATACATAGGATTTAACAAGTCCAATATAGACTCTTTCCCCATACTTTATATTTTTACTTCCAGCAACTTACAGGGAGGGTATTTAATGTCAGTGTTTTTGAGTACTTTGAGATCATTAATTCTCCCCACCTCAAACCCCCCCCCGGGCCAGGTATCCAACGTTATCATTCACTATATTGTGTAGTCCAAAGTTCAACAGCTTTAAAAGTTTAGACATATTTAAAAAACAGTTGAAGTTTGACCCTAAGTTGGTGTCAGAGAAAGATCTCCAGGTCTGTGTTTAGCCCATGCCCATGACATCCTGGCTTTCAGTTGGGGATACACAGAGCTAATATTAGTTAGATTCCACCCAGATTATGGGAGGCCAGATACAGTGGAAGAGAAGAGACAGCTGGGTTGATTTATCTCTTTCACAGAAGAAAATTTCTTGGTCTTGGTGACCCACGGGAAATATTTCCAGTGGAGAGTTGGTTACTGCTTTGTCTTCTCTGGCAGCCTTTTATCATATGCACATGTGCCTGTCTGGGCTTTATTTAAGTCACCAACCTAAATGCTTCTCTTGTATTAGTATAAGATAAGAGATTGTACGTGGGTTTAGGCCCTTGTCTTGGATGTAGCTGACCCCAATTCCAAACATGAGGCACATTTAGGAGTGATCCCTGAGTACATCAAGAGGAAGCCCTGACCTGTTGGGTTTGGCTGGAGAAAGAGAGAGAAGAGAGAGAGAGAGAGAGAGAGAGAGAGAGAGAGAGAGAGAGAGAGCAGAGACAGAGACAGAGAGACAGAGAGAAATGCCATCATGTGAAAAAAATATAAAAATAAAGCAGAAAGTAATGGGAAAACTCTCATGTTTCTCCCAGTTAAAGAACAATGACTCTGGGAACTTTTCAGCAAAACCCAATCATAAACATCTTTGTAATTGTATATCTCATGGTGATATAATAAAATTAATTAAAAAACAATGAATTTCTTTTGATTATTATAGCCACCAAATATAACTTTGACATTTAAGAATTATTTGAAATCTAATTTGTGATGCCTTTTACCAACTTTCTTTAGCCCATTATTTACATTCCTGAGCAAATCATTAAGCCTTTGGCCTCAGTGATGCATCTATAGGAACTGGTAGGCTGATCCTTGCCTCAGACCCTTTGTAGGGGCGTAACTACAGAACTTTGTTGCCCAACCCCAGCATCAAACCTGGCACATCGAGAGCCATTTTCAAAGCCTTTCAAAAGTGAAGGTAATATTTAAAGGAAATTGGCCGTGATGACCAGGGGTCGCACACACACGCCGCTTGATTATGGTGCTCACATCCTTGGTTGTGGCTGGCGCTGAGGAGTCACAGCTTCCTGGTGTCCACTGCCTTTATGACCATAATAAAGGCATCCTGCCTGCCTTTATGTCATGGCAGTCCTGGCTCAGAGGTCACACTCTTTGGTTGTGGTTCTTGTATACCCCTTGCAGTGCTCTGCAGGTCACACACTCTGTAAGGTGCTGGGGGTCCCGAGCATAAAAGCTCCCAGGATTACACTTGGGGCCTGACAAAGCACTTGTTTTCTCAGGCTGTAAGTCCATGGATGCCCACTGATGCATTTGAGAAACAAAGCAAAACCAACAAACTGGAAGGAACACAGATGGCCATGAATATGGAAATGATTGAATACATTAGGCAGACACAATGGAATATTACGTAGCCCTGAAATGAATGAGATCTATTCTAGTGGATCTGGAGCGCTTTCCATGTAGTCCTTATGAACAAGAAAAAGAGGATGAAAATATATCTGAACTTTGTGATCTATTTAAAAAAATTTTTTTAATCATCATGAGATATAGTTACAATGCTGCTCTGTTTGTGATTGGGTTTCAGTCATGCAATGTTCCAACACCCATATCTCCACCAGTGCACATTTCCCATCACCAGTATCAGCAGGTATCTGTCTCACCCCCTCCCCACCCCTTCAGCCTGCTTCTATGGAAGGCACTTGCCTTCTCTCTCTCTCTCTCTCTCTCTCTCTCTCTCTCTCTCTCTCTCTCTCTCTCTCTCTGTCTCTCTCCTTTTGGACATTATGGTTTGCACATCAGATACTGAGAGACCGTTATGTTTGGTGTAAAGCCTTTACCCACTTTCAGCACACATCTCTCAATGTGATCTGTTCCTTAAACAGAAAGTATAGCCCTGTCAGTGAATATACCCTTGCATGTGCCAACCCAGGTTTCATCCCTGGCACCTCATATGGTCCTCTGGGTTATTCCAGGAGTGGTCCCTGAGCACAGAGCCAGAAATAACCTCCAAGCACTACTGGGTATGACCCCCAAAACCAAACCCCAAACCAAGCCAATCCCCAAAAAAAAAGTTGAAGCTCAAGGTTCTGTATGAATAGAGATCAGAAGCATAATTTTCAAATACTACTTCATAGTTCATATTTATATTGATTTTTTGGTGAGTTTTTGGGTCATACCTGGTGGTGCTCAGGGCTTCCTCCTGGCTCTGATTTCAGGAATGACTCCTGACGGGGTTCAGGAAACACGTGGTGCCAGATTTGGAGCCTGGGTCTGCCGGATACAAAGCAAGTGCCCTACCCACTATGTGTTATCGCTGCAGCCACCATGGGGTGGGAGGTTTGTGGACTGTCAAAGTCTCACAGTTGGATTTCCTCAAAAGCAGCACACACCTCTCGGAGACATCAGGAAGCAGCAGGGCGGGCAGCCAGGAGCATATGCACATGAGCATTACAAGTCGTGCGTGTGCACAAGGAAAGATGTACGGTGTACACGCACACATACACACGTCTGTGCACCCCCTGCCTTCATGGCCTGCTAGTGTTAGCTTTCTTCCTCTTGCTGGAGATTGACCACAAGACCTCACAGTGGCAAGGCAAGTCCTAGACTGTTGTGCTGAACCTCTCAGGAGCCAGCGCTGGATCTCACAGGTTCTGTAAGTCAAGCACTGTCATCACTACTAGGGACATGTTCTAGTTAGAGAGACCCAGACATAGTTTTCTTCACTCACCACTTTACTTTTTTTTTTTGCTTTTTTGGGTTACACCCAGCAATGCTCAGGGGTTTCTCCTGGCTCTGCACTCAGGAATTACTCCTGGTGGTGCTCGGGGACCATATGGGATGCCGGGGATCGAACCTGGGCTGGCATGGGCTGGCTGCGTGCAAGGCAAACGCCCTACCTGCTGGGCTATCGCTCTGGCCCCAACCACTTTACTTATTTTGGGGGGAAGGGCACACTTTGGCAGTGTTCATGGTTTTCCTTTTGGCTCTGTTCTCAAGGATCACTCCTGGCAGGCTTAAGGGGCCATTTGAGATGCTGGGAATCAAATCCAGGTTGGCTACATGCAAGGCAAATGCTTTGCCCACTGGACTGTAGTTCTGGCCCCTTACCACCTCTCTAAAGAAATGACACTGAGGATAAAAGAAGTGAAATGGCTTGTTCTCATGGACTCCAAGTCCATTTTATGAGGTAGATACAGTCCTCACCCAAGCACCATAGAGATTATTTTTTTTCTTCTATTTTTTTTTGCTTTTGCTTTTTGGGTCACACCCGGACGCTCAGGTGTTATTCCTGGCTTTGCACTCAGGAATTACTCCTGGCGGTGCTCGGGGACCATATGGGATGCTGGGGATCAAACCCGCGCCCGGCATAGGCCGACCAAGTGCAAGGCAAATGCCCTACCCACTGGGCTATCGCTCAGCCCCTACCATAGAGATTATTGACTGAGGGAATGCCCTGGTGAGTATTAGAGAATTACAGGCATCTAAGGCCTAGTGGTTGACACACAGGTGGAAAACAAATAAGTTATTCCTCCCCAGATGTGGTTTTTACTCTTTAATATAAGTGGGTGGACTTGTTCTCTGTTAACCTGATTTGGGATTGGCTTAGTCTTAGCCACTAAGAATGAAGAGTATTGCAAGCAGGTCTATAAGCTTGGAGTTTGAAGTAACAAATGAAATTCTTATCAATGGAGAGTCGTGGATTAACACTAGTTGTGAGCTACTGCATATCAGGGGCTTGGGGGAAAGTACATATGGAAGAAACCCCTCAAAAGTGCACTCAGCTGATGCATTTTATTACACAAAAGGATAATATGTCTTCAAATATTCTCCTGTTGCTCTTGGGCTAAAGACTTATTTGATTATCCCACTGCAAAAGAATTGAGTGATCCAAAGGGAGAAGTGGA
>JAJIBD010007370.1:0-47500 GCA_021461705.1 Cryptotis parvus | reverse complement strand
TCTCTCTCTCTCTCTCTCTCTGTCTTTCTCTCTCCTTTTAGGCATTATGGTTTGCAATATAGGAACTGAAAGTTGATAACGTTTGTCCCTTTACATAGTTTCAGCATCCGGGTCTTGTCCAGAGCGATCATTTCCAACTGTCATTGTCATAGTGGTCCCTTCTTTATCCTAGCTGCCCTCCTGCCCACTCCCCAGCCCCCCCACCACATGTAGCTAACTTCCACAAGGGATCCAGGTTCTTGCCATTTTATTGTGCCTTGAAGGGAAACTCCTAGAACATGCAGGGAATTTCACCAGAGACTGAAGAACTATCTAGTTGGGGCGTAGTCCTAGGTGGGTAGTGCTGCAAGAAATAGGATTGTTTCTTTCCTGAGGCCACGGAGAACAGGACAGGGGGAATATCCATGCACAGTTTGACTGTTTCTGAACCGAACTCTGAAGCTCTGAAGCTCTGACTCTGAAGTCTGGTTTCTTAAAATATGCTTTGTGGTTCTCAACAAGTTAGACTTGGCTGTAGTTGGGAACTACAAGAAACCTGCTTTTTTTTTTTAACAAACTCGTAACCAGTAATAACCAAGTGCCCTTAGGAAAATCTTAATTTCTAGTCGATAACCAAGTGCCCTTAGGAAAATATCTTAATTCCTGGTCGATAAAATGATGGGTGCCAATCAGAATGATATTTGAAGTCTCTAGTTCTCTGATAATAGGTTTCCAGAATATTCTTTCCCTCTGTCATCTTTTCTTTTTTTAAATTTAGATGGATAAGTTTACCAGCCATTGAAACATCTTATGTAGAAAATCAAATAATCTGATTATTATTGGTGTTTAAGGAAGGAAAATGGGTGGGTGTTTTCATGCTTCTGCATCATTAATGCTATTTCATGTATAGCGTGTTTAAAAGGCTACCACAGTCTTTCATAAAGTTTTTTTCATGTAACTTACATGACAAGTATTATTAGTTCTCTTTTAGAGAGAAGGCTCTAGTGGCACAGGGGTAAACTGGCTCGTCCAGTTCACAGATGGATGAACTATTATTAGAAAGAACCTGGGGACATTGACTGCTGGTCCAGTGCTCCTTCTATGGTATCATTATATCGCCTCTGTCAGCTAATTGCTAGGTACTTCTCACACAGCAGTGGTGGTGGTGGTGGTGGTGTGTGTGTGTGTGTGTGTGTGTGCATGTGTGTGTGTTTAATATAATTTATTTTTATATTTGTTGCTTCCAATCATTTTTCAAATTCTAAAGTAGCAAGAGTTTTGGGAATTTTATCATCAGCTTGAAAGAGCCAGAGGCAGACATGCACAGAGCAAGAGAATGCCTGGTTTTGAGTCTTTTTCTTTCCTGAATGAGTGACAGTTCCCTCAGTATACAATGGAACTGTACCCATGTATTGGGATTGTAGTAAGGAACAAAAAGATGTACCTGCAAATGGAAACTATAAAACTGCCAGGTGTAATACAACAATATGACATTGTTATCACCTGTTGGGAAAGGTCTCCAAAATACCTGGGCTCTTGTTTGCTGTGACATGAGTAACTCATGGCAGCAAGACATATATTTAAGGATCATGAAGAAGCCGCACTGGGCTCAGGCTTATTTATTTTTGCTTTTTGGGTCACACCTGGTGATGCTCGGGGATTACTCCTGGTGATGCTCAGAGGGATCTTATGGGATGCCAGGGATCAAACCTGGGTCAGCTGTGTGCAAGGCAAACACCCTACCTGCTGGACTGTCCCTCCAGCTCCTCAGGCTTGTTTTTATTTTTTTTTTATTTTTATTTTTTAAAATTTTTTATTATACCACAGTGAAACATACAGTTACAAAGGTGTTCATAATTGGTTCTTGGTAATAAAGTATTCCAGCACCCATCCCTCCACCAGTGCCCCATAACCACCACCAGTATATCCACACCCCTCCGCCCCTCCCAGGCTGCCTCAGTAGCAGGTACCCCCTTTTCCTCTCTTTCTATCTCTGTCTCTTTCTCTGTCTCTGTCTCTGCATCTCTATCCCCCTTTTTTACATTGCGGCTAGCCCTGCAGACTTTTAGGGTTTATCATGTAAGTCTCTTTGTGTATATTCAATCATTCATTTAATCCTCAGGCTTGTTTTTAACCACAGTTGATTTAGTCCATTGGCAGCAGAGCTTCCATTTCTCTCCTCTTATCATCTGCTCCCAGTAACTGTGGGTTGGGTAAGAACTTGGCATTCTCAGGAGCTGAAAGAACTTTAGGATGCTCACCTCTCAGCAGAGTCAAGACCCGGCAGTACCTTACACTGCAACCTGATCTAAGCCGTTTGAGTGTGCCCTCATTGGCAAGGTTGTTTTTATAGTAAAAGGTAATAGCCAAAATGTTGGTGCCTGCCAAGTTAATTGTTGGAGTGAAACTAAACCTCAGACCAAATACCATGTTCATTCCAATACTGAGTCAACTGACAAAAGGGCGATTAGTGCATTCTCTGAGCACTGAAAGCATGAGCTGTTTCTGTTTGTTTCAGTGCCTGGGTCTGGGCCCAGGGTCTCACACAGACAAAGCAAATGTTCTACCACAGAGCCTGACAGCTGGGATTTTTTTTTATGGGGCCTACAGACTAGAAGGTGAACACGTTTGCCTCTAGTTTTTATGGCTACTTTTTTTTTTTTTTTTTGAGCCAACCTGGCAATGCTCAGGGGTTGCTCCTAGCTCTGCACTCAGGAATTACTCCTGGCGGTGCTCAGATGGTATGGGATGCTGGAGATTGAACCCTGGTCGGCTGCGTGCAAAGCAAACGCCCTACCCGATGTGCTGTGGCTCCAGCCCCTTATGGCTACTTGTTAATACCACAGCTGATTCCTTGAAATCCTCTCCATCAGCAAAGACAGTTCATTGAACTTACTGGAGAGAAAGCGGATGCTCTTTAACAGAGCTCCTGAGAAAGGGAGAGTCAGAACATGCAGAGCTGCAGGGTTTGAGAGTTCCAGATGGGTGATTTTAAGGTGAGTCTTGCAAGATAGGAATTAGATGCTTTTGGTCACAATTATGCTAGTATGGGATTGCAGGTCCAAGGATCTGGAAGCAAAATTGAATGATTAAGTATTACTTTTGGTTGGTTCATTTTCATTTTTTTAGTTCATTTTTCTTTTTTAAATTCATTCCAACTCCAGTCCCACCACCAATGTCCAGTTTTCTGCAGGTTATCTGCCATCCTCCAGCCATCCCCCTTGGAAGGCATAAAACAAACTTATTTCATATTGCTTGTACCAGCAAAGTTTAAGTGAATGACAAATAGAATTATCAGAAAATAAATCAACAAAAAATCCATTTGTAGTGATTTATTACTATATGACTTTAACCTATGTAAATAAATTCAAATTATTTAATACATTGAAAAAGACCATTACCTTTTATATGTAAAAAGTTTTATATAGTGCCAGTTAAATATTTCTCCAAGCCTTCACAAGAGTCTCCTCTACTTCATGGTAGTTTTGTATTTTAGTTGCCTTTGAGTTATCAGGGAGCCATGCTTGCTTGCTTGGAGGCAAACAGCATTTCTAATTACTTAAGAGATCCAATGTGGCCAGGCAAATATGCTAGTAAGATCTAGCTAGTCCCACGATGATTGTGGTAGCATGAGAGAATATTTATACCAGCCAGTACAGAATACATGGTCAGATAAACTGCCACATTTAAACTACCCCCATCTACAAAGTGACCTGCAGGAGGCAATCCAGGGCAGATGCAGAGGCTTTTAGGCTTTTAGGTGTCCTGCAACAATTCCCCTGATTAGTTTACTATAATAAAATTGAAAAAGTACAAAATATTTAGTAACATACAGAAAATTAAGATAAGAAAAAATAATTCCAATTACAAAACGATAATACATGTTACTTTAGGATCCTAACTTGTTTTTGGACCCAAAGCAAAGTTCATGACAAAGTGTTTCTAGCTGTCTGATTATAACAGACTATAGTTTTCACTGTCCATAATTTGTGAGAGCCTGTTTGCCATATTTTAAGTAAAGTCACGTGTTTGAAGAAAGGTCTGAAGAACAGCCTCTGGAACAGCAATAGCAGTGATCATAAGAATGAGTCTCTGGAGAGCAGCGATCAGGAACTCGTTGAATTGTCAGGAACACTGGATCAGGTCGCAGGAACACTGGAACAAAAGTCTCAAGCACTAGAACAGGTGTCTGGAACAGTGGTACAGGCATCTTGCAAGGCATCTTCAGCAAGGGAACACTGGCACCAGTAACGGTACCTGTAGCTTAATTTTAGGCGAGACAAAAACACTCTTGGGAGATTAATCACAAATAGAGATTTTAAAGCTTTGGCAGGAATTCAAGAACATGAAGAAACTTCAACACCTTGTGAAAGGAAACATTAGGAAAAACATTTTTTGCAAATTATTAAATTTTGGTGAGCACTGTTTTAGGAGTCTCGGAGAATTGAATACTGTAGCGCAAGTTTACTGCATTCCAATATCTTATCCTGTGACTAGAATCATTAGAAAAATCATTTTTCATTGATTTAGCAAACTTTTTTGTAATGAGCACTGTGATCAGAGTCCAAAACCTCATGCATCATAGAAGGAATCTGCAGCAGCTAAGTTCTTCTCTAAATCTCTGAACAAAAGCACTAAATTTTTTTATTAGTTTTAGCAGATTTTGATATTGATCACTATCCTTGGAGTTCACCCTTTTTTCTCCTTTTTAATTTTTTAATTTTTAAAAAAATTTTTTAACCCGTAAACAAAACATTAGAAAACTTGTTAATTTTTAAAACCTTGACACTGAACATTATACACGGCAGTCTATTTTTCTTCAAAACCTTAAAAAAACTTCTTCATTAGTCATTCCTATACATAAAAACCTTAGAAAATTCTTACAAAATACCTTCTTGAGGGCGGAGCGATAGCCCAGCGGGTAGGGGCGTTTGCTTTGCACGCGGCTGGCCCGTGCCGGCCGGGTTCGATCCCGGCATCCCATATGGTCCCCCGAGCACCGCCAGGAAGTAATTCCTGAGTGCAGAGCCAGGAGGTAACCCCTGAGCATCGCCGGGTGTGACCCAAAAAGCAAAAAAAAAAAAAAAAAAAAAACCTTCTTGAGGGTTATTCAGGTGCTTTTACCCTTAAACACACACCAAGGCAGTTTTTTTTTTCAAGAAAGGAAGGGTTATCTTCAGCTAAAACATCATCAGGCTGCAATGCAAGATTATTTTTATTAAAGATGAACCAAGATCAACAGGCTGCAAAGCAAAATTATTGTTATTTAAGATGGACCATGTTTAACAGGCTGTAAAGCAATATTATCATTATTAACAAATGAACCAATTCGGGAGGTTTGAGCAGCAGTTTGCAATTTAAAATTAAAACTTTATACTGAAAGAAATTAGGTGTTTTTAAACCTGTATTGAAAGAAAGTAGGTGTTTTTAGACCTGCTACCCATTTATAATCAGTTTTTACTTAGGTGAATTTACTGGTTTTTGAGTCTGCATCAGTGTTTTTTTAGCGGCTCTCCTTGAGACAAATTTAAGGTGAATAATGTAAAGATAGCTGTCTTTTGTTGCTTTAATAACCGAATTTTGAAAGTATTTTTAGCACGTTTAACACTTCGTCATAGCCATAACATTTGCCATAAATCATAGGCCAAAACTATCCATTTGCCAGAAGTCGTTTGCCATAAATATACAATCACATAACTTAATTGTCTGCAAACCTCCAGCCACGTGGGACGGAGCACAGACAAAAACTGGACAACTTAGTCGGTTTGTCTTTATGAAAAGCTGTGGTACTTATGAAGGTGGCAGGCACCTGTAGATTAGCCTAAAGCTCTTTTCCAGCTGAATTAAATAAAGATGCCACCAAGAAATCTGATCTTCCATTTTCTTAAACCAAAAGGTCCAGGAAAGCCTCTACCTTAAACGTAACAACTTGCTCTCCAGAACTAGCACTCTGCTCCCATTGGGAGAGGTGGAGTTTATCACAAAAATCACAAGAGTTAGCATCAGAAAAGGCCAAAACAAAGAATAGTCATGAGGAATGTTTGCGAAGCTTCCAGAGCTTTGATCTTTGACTATTATTAAATTGATAACAGGAGGAACTACAAGCCTTTTGAGACCTGGACAGGCTCGGGGAATTAATCTGTTCCTCCCCATCCTCCTCATCAGAGTTTGTAAGAATTTTTAGGGAATCCCTCAAATTGAGATTCAGTCTCCATCAGAGGGGCATCTACGCCTTTGGAGGTATTAACTCCGCACAGATTTTCAGTTTGAGAGTCTGCCTCCTCTGGAGGTTTCTTTTCTTCCTCTAGGTTATCCTCAAGCTTTAAAAATGTGTTTGCCGCGACTCACAAATATACAACCACTTAATCTTCGATAAAGGAGCAAAAAATATTAAGTGGAGCAAAGAAAGCCTCTTCAACAAATGGTGCTGGGAAAACTGGGCAGCTACATGTAAAAAAAATGAACTTAGACCTCCTTCTAACGCCATGCACAAAAGTCAGATCAAAATGGATTCTAGATCTCGATATCAGACATGAATCTATAAGGTACATCGAAGAAAACATAGGAGAAACGCTCTATGACATCGAAACGAAAAGTATCTTTAAAGACGACACACCACTGACCAAGCAAATGGAAGCAATGATAAACAAATGGGATTATATAAAATTGAAAAGCTTCTGCACCTCAAAAGAAACGGTGACCAAGATACAAAGACAATCCACAGAGTGGGAAAGGATATTCACCCAATACCCATCTGACAAGGGGTTAATATCCAGGACATATCAGGCACTGGTAGCACTCCACAAGAAGAAAACAGCCAACCCCATCAAAAATGGGGAGAAGAAATGAACAGAAGCTTCCAAAAAGAAGAAATTCGAATGGCCAAAAGGCATATGAAAAAGTGCTCTTCATCTTTAATCATCAGGGAGATGCAAATCAAAACAACAATGAGGTACCATCTCACCCCACAGAGACTGGCACACATCCAAAACAGCAAGAACAACCTGTGCTGGCGTGGATGTGGGGAAAAAGGGACTCTGATCCACTGTTGGTGGGAGTGCCCACTGGTCCAGCCCTTTTGGAAAACAATATGGGCATTCCTCCGAAAGCTAGATATTGAGCTCCCATTTGATCCAGCAATAGCACTCCTGGGAATATACCCTAGAGACCGAAAAACACATAGCAGAAACACTATCTGTACTTCTTTATTCATCTCTGCGCTATTCACTATAGCTAGAATCTGGAAACAATCTAAATGCCCGAGAACAGAGGACTGGCTAAAGAAACTGTGGTTCATCTACACTATGGAATACTATGCGGCTGTCAGAAAGGATGAAATTATGAAATTTACCTGCAAATGGATGGACATGGAGTCTATCATGCTGAGTGAAATTAGTCAGAAGGAAAAGGACAGATATAGAATGACTGCATTCATTAATAGGATATAGATACCAGTGTTTTACTAAATATGGGAAATGGTAATGGCAGATTAAAACTCACCACTGAATATACACAAAGAGACTTAAGTGATAAACTCTAAATATCTGCAGGGCTAGCCACAATGTATAAAATAAGAGGGAGAGAGATGCAGAGACAGAGAGAGATAGAGAGAGAAGGAGAGGAAACTGGGGTACCTGCTATTAAGGCGGGTGGGGGATGGGAGGGGGGAGGGGGGGTACATTGGTGGTGGAAATGGGGCACTGGTGGAGGGATGGGTGCTGGAATACTGTATTACCAAGAACCAATTATGAACACCTTTGTAATTGTATGTTTCACGGTGGTATAATAAAAAAATTTAAAAAAAAAGAAATAAAAGCCAGCATGAGGAAAAAAAAAATAAAATAAAATGTGTTTGCTAGATTTAATTTTATGACTCTCTGAAAGAAAATCAGGAGTTACAAAAATCATGACTACTGCTAGCATCTGAGTAAACAGGTGATGCCAGAACAAAAAAAAAAAAACCCTCCGAGAGGTAACCCATTTTAACTCACGGTTTATGCTCTCGGCTTCAGGAAAGTTCATCAACATCTTGGTGCCCACCCAGGGACGCCAGATGTTGGTGACACCACCGGGGGTCCCCAACAGTACCGGGAAGCAAGTTCCCTTCTACCTCCGAAGCTGGTGGGGAATGGATGAAGACCCAGGAATCCGATGCAGTTTTAAAAGGCTTTACTTATTACAGGTTCAGGCATACAAATCAGCAATAGGAAAAACCCTGTGCTTGGGATTCCCAGCTAGAACCCCAGCCACGTGTAGGCCAAGATGGCTGCCACCACGTGTAAAGGCCCTGTAGAGAGGAGACAAAGACAAGACTCCCAAAAGGGTGCAGGCTCACAAAGAGAGAGCCCAAAAAAAAAAGAGAGAGAGGAAACAGGCTGGTTTTATACCCCTGCAACTCAGACCTCCCACTATTATGGGAAGCAGGAAGGGTCAAATGCCCTTAGGTAATTTCTCCCTGCACCTCACCTAGGCCCTATTATATGCTAATGTTTTGAGCCAAGATCTGCCTGGAAATGCCTTTATAGGGTAGAGAAGGGGGTTTCTGAGATGGCATGTCTCTGTACAAAAGACTAATACTAATGCCAGTTAAATATTTCTCCAAGCCTTCACAAGAGTCTCCTCTACTTCATGGTAGTTTTGTATTTTAGTTGCCTTTGAGTTATCAGGGGAGCCATGCTTGCTTGCTTGGAGGCAAATAGCATTTCTCTCTGGTCTAATTACTTAAGAGATCCAACGTGGCCAGGCAAATATGCTGGTAAGATCTAGCCAGTCCCACGATGATTGTGGTAGCATGAGAGAATATTTATACCAGCCAGTACAGAATACATGGTCAGATAAACTGCCACATTCAGACTACCCCCCCATCTACAAAGTGACCTGCAGGAGGCAATCCAGGGCAGATGCAGAGGCTTTTAGGCTTTTAGGTGTCCTGCAACAATTGAAAAGACCATAGGGGCTGGAGTGATAGCCCAGCGGGTAGGGCGTTTGCCTTGCACGCTGCCAGCCTGTGCCAGCCCGGGTTCGATCCCCGGCATCCCATATGGTCCCCCGAGCACCGCCAGGAGTAATTCCTGAGTGCAGAGCCAAGAGTAACCCCTGAGCATTGCTGGGTGTGACCCAAAAAAGCAAAAAAAAAAAAAAAATAGAAAAGACTATTACCTTTTATATATAAAAGGTTTTATTTGGAGGTGTTTATAGAGTATGCCTCCCACGGCAAGCCTAGCAAGCTGCTCGTGTGTATTTGATATGCCAAATGCCAGTAACAATTATTTAGATCATTCTTGACCTAATTAGGTTTGAGGCTCTTTATGTTCTGTAGCAAGCCGATGCCCTGGCTCTACAGCGTGACGGACATATTGAGATATACGGTGCCCGCTCTAGCAATAGATGATTCGGGAAGATTGGTCGTGAGTGATAAAAGGTTACATAGAAAATACATATACTGCATATAAAATTCATATATTACATATAAAATATACATATTATTGAAATTATTTAAAATTATTTAAATTATTTTCATCATTTAAAAGGCTGTTACCTTTTACTAGAAAAACTAATCTTGCCAATGAGACTGGCTGTTCTCATTTACATGGCTAAGTTTCAACTCTAGCATCTAAAATATATTGCATTAAATTTTATTTTGTCCTTGTATCTTATTGTGGTAATCATCATGTCTTACCCATCATAAATGAAACTCCCCCTCCTCGGTAGGCATATACCAATGTTGTTGTTGCTCTTTGGGTCATACCCAGCAATATTCCAGGTTTGCTGGGTATCACCAATACTCCTGGCTCTGCACTCAGTAATCACTCCTGATGGCACCATGGGATGCCAGGGATAGGTCAGCCACGTGCAAGTCAAATTCCCTCCCTGCTGTACTATCACTCTGACCCAGTATATAACAAATTGACTTCATATTGCTCGTCAAAAAATAAAGCTTAAAAGAATGGCAAAATTATAAGAAAATAATAAAAGTGAATTTTGGATGATTAATTGCTATATGTTATTAACCTTTCTTAATCTAGTGGTGATAACCATATATACCATCAGTGAGTGCGATATTCAATGTCACAAGATGAGAAGTTTCTCCTGTCCTTTAAGGAGCTCTTGAAATGCTTCTTACAAAACCATTTCGAAGGCTATAAATTCCCAAGCACTTTTTCTGTCCATAGTTTCTTAAAATTTGAATGATGAGCTAGATAGAATATTCTTGGTGAGGTGTTCATTTCGTTGAGATTTTCTACTATATCCTTCCATATTCTTCTAGTTTTAGAGTCTCAGTTGATAATTTGCTGTACATCTTATGGACTTTTCTTTGTATGTAAGATCCTTTTTGATCTTCCTGCTTTCAATATTGTGTTTATATCTTTGGATTTTGCTTTTTTTGGGGGGTCACACCCAGCAATGCTCAGGGGTTTCTCCTGGCTCTGCACTCAGGAATTATTCCTGGTGGTGCTCGGGAACCATATGGGATGCCAGGGATTGAACCTGGGCCGGCACAGGCCAGCCGCATGCAAGGAAAATGCCCTACCTGCTGGGCTATCGCTCTGGCCCCATATATCTTTGGATTTTGTTGTTTTGAGTATAATGTGTCTTGGAGTTTCCCTAATTTGGTCTGTTTTCTTTTTTTTTTTTTCTTTTTTGTGTCATACCTGGCGATGCTCAGGGGTTTCTTCTGGCACTGCACTCAGGAATTACTCCCTGGCAGTACTCAGGGGACCATATGGGATGTCAGGGATTGAACCCAGGCTGGCACAGGCCGGCTGCGTGCAAGGCAAACGCCCTACTGCTGGGCTATCGCTCCGGCCCCATAATTGACCCTTCAGGCCTCTTGGATCTTGGTGCCTTTAATCCTAAACTCTGGGACGTTCTTATCAATGATTTCCTTAATGTTTTTTCATCACATTTTCCTTCCTGTTCTTCATGGGCTCTCGTGATTCTCATTTTGTTCTTTTGAACTCATCCCATAGTTCTCTGGAAGCTGTTCATTTCTTTTCAGACTGCCTTACACCTTCTGTTTCCTAGCAATTTCCTTCTTGTCACGGAGATCCTCGATCTAATCTTTTACTCAGCTTCTGTTATTCTGCTGTTCAGAGCCTCTATTGACTATTGTGTATCACCCACTGTGTTCTTTATATCTGCCATTTCTGATAGTGATAGAGTTTTCATTTCAACTCTCATGGTTTCTTGTGTTTTGCTGATTCCCTGGGCCATCGTTTCTTTGAACTCATTGAACATCCACATTGTAGTGGCACTAAAGACCCCATCTGAGGACTTAATGGTGCTCTTTATGTCTTTGATGATACCGTTTTTGTTTATCCAGCTTGTTGGGTTACTCTGTGTTTTCCTATTAGTTTTCTAGTGTTCTGGTGCTGTGCTGGCTGTGAGGTTTTATAGTTAACCTGAAAAATGCCGAGGGATTAAGGTAGAGGTTGTTTTTTTTTTTTTTTTTTTTTTTTGGGGGGCCACACCCAGCAGTGCTCAGGGGTTACTGCTGGCTCTGCACTCAGGAATTACTCCTGGCAATGCTCAGGGGTCCATATGGGTTGCTGGGGATCGAACTCTGGTCGAACCCTGGTTGGCTGCGTGCAAGGCAAATGCCCTACCCGCTGTGCTATTGCTCCAGCCCGAGGTTGTTTCCTGTCTTCTCGCCTTCCCTCACAGAATGACAGGAAGAAAATTGTGATCAGTATTCAATTTGTTGAGTATTCAGTCTGTCACTTCAGGAGCTGTGGTGTGGGCCCTTAATATGGCCTTAGTCAGGTGTACAGGCTATTGGGACCCAGCCAGTAGGGAGGAGTTCTCTCCCATTCCAAACTAGGCCCAGTTATATCAGTCAGAGGAAAGCATTACCTGAGATGGTGGAGAGGCAAACGAAAGGTCAGGAAGGAGCTGTGGCGTGGCCCTTAATATGGCTCAGGCTACTGTGGTGGCTGCTGGGACCCACCTGGTAGGGAAGGGCTCTACCGTACCTTCCATTGGAGCCCTGCCCTCCCTCTCCCCTCTTTGAAATAGGCCCAGTGATATCAGCCAGAGGCGAGTCCCACCTGGGATGGGGGAGCAGCAAGCAGAAGTCAGATCGTTGGTTCATTCTAGTTACCCTTGAAATCCTAATATTTCTTGGAGTGAGTCGCTAAGTTATCCTTACTTGCTCTCACCTTGCTTAATAGAATGCCAGAAAAGCGTGTCTGCTACCAAAATCGACACAAGAATAGTAAGCTGTTTGGTTCTAGTTCCCATCACAAATTTCACAGAGAGTTAGTTTTTAATATCCTTGATGCTAAAGACAGAACTACTAGTTTCACCCACTGGACAGCCCATTTCCACTATTGTAATTTAGAAAAGCTTGCTGAATTGTCGGAGAATAAAGAGAAAAGAAACTTCTAGGTCAGGGACGGGGAATGCCAAGGGTCATTTGGATATGTGTGTATATATTTTGGGGGTTTGGAGACCATACCCAGAAGTGCTCAGGGCTTCCTCCTAGCTCTGCAGTCAGGAATCACTCCTTCCGGGGCTCAGAGGACCATATGCAATGCAGGGGATTGAACCCATGTTGGCTGTGTGTAAGGCAAGCACCCTACCCACTGTACTACTGTTCAGGCCCTGACCATTTACCATGGGTCATACAATACAGGCAGATGGGCCTGGGTAGCTAACAAGAAGAGTTATACTGTCATGTACCATGGCCAGACTGCATTATTTCATGGACCTTATATGGCCCATAGGTCAGACACTATCCAATTCTGTTCTAGTGTATGGCTGGTCATGAAAACTAGTAACAACCCTAGAATATACATTCCTGATTATCTTTAAGGGGCAGGTCTGTATCAACCAATATGTACTATAATAACCACTCTTTGTGCTGAAGTATGTCAAAGTGTCTTACCCTGGTTGTTGAGGCGAGACTTTGCTTAATCCTGAATTGAGGCTTTCTGAACCCAAGAAATCATAATGATAAATTTCTGACTATAACTATGAAAAATATTGCACAAACTATGACTTACTTGGGGCAAGACGGGTGATCCTTTTTAAATTGGGGCACATCTTACAACAGATAGTTGTTGTGTGTAAAGTTATAGGGTGGTAGGCATGGTACCATCTGTTTTTTTTTTTTTTTGCTTTTTGGGTCCGGCAATCTCAGTGGTTTCTCCTGGCTCTGCCTCAGGAATTCTCCTGGCGTGCTCGGGGCCTGGGATGCCGGGGGGTCGTCCGGGCCGCTGGGCCGGTGGGTGCAGACAAACGCCTCCCGCTGGGCTTCGCCCCCGGTCCATGTTTATGATCTTTTGTTTCTTGGGCCATGCCCAGCGATGCTTAGGGGCTATTACTGGCTGTGTGTTCAGAAGGGCTTGATTCCTGGCAGTGCTCTCGGAATCATGCGTGGTGGTGCCGGGATTGGAACTGAGGTCAGCCACGTGCAAGGCTATCCTGTATTATCTCTCCAGCCATCTGTGGTTTCTTTTTCTTTGTCTGTTTATTTTGCTTTTATAAAGCCTGGGCATCATTCCATTTGTCATTAGGTGGAAGATTATAAAAAAGACACACACAAAACCATTGACAGTCAGCACTTTTGTTGTGTGCGGTGGGAAGTGTCAGGAGGGCCACAGCGACTTCCTTCCTTCCATCTGGAGAGGACATTTCTTGTGTACTGTGAAGAGGGGACTTTTTGGTTTTCTCTGGGTTTGGGCCCAGAGCTGAAAAGTTTAAACTGCAGAGTCTAAACTCTCCTGGGGGTTGGTTTATCTGTCTTTGTGTTGAGTCTTGGTGAGAGGCAAGACCCCACTTCCAGCTGTGGAAGTTTCGAGGCTAGATGTGAACCCCCATTGGAGCTGCTGAAACTCCTTCCTGAGATGCTGGAGCTGGAGCTGTGGCTGGAGCACAGTGGAGGCAGCTCAGAACTCGCTCAGCTAAAGGGACAGCTGTTGTCCCAGGCTGGCACCACGGGCCTGGCCTTCCGGTTCAAGTCCTCAGTAGAAATTCTAGCTCCTAATCTCTCAGCTCCTTCTTGGGTTTCTGAGCCTGGATCCTGAAGGGGGAATCCTTGTAGCTGCCCAAGGGTCCAGAAAGAAATCCCTTTTGTATTTAAAGAGTTACAGTCTGTTGTTCAGAGCAAAATCCAGAATGCTGAGTGAGGTAGGTAGAGTTGTTTGTTTCCAAGGAACATTACTTTTTTTTTGTGTTTGTCTTTTTTAATATTTATTATACCACTGTGAGATATAAATCACAAAGATGTTCAGAAGATGTTCATATTTGGGTTTTGGTCATACAGTGTTCCAGAACCCATCCCTCCACCAGTGCCCATTTCCCACCACCAATGACCCCTATGCACTTCCCCTCCCCTAGCCTGCCTCTGTGGCAGGTTCTGTATTTTTTCCAAGGAACATTACTTTGATAGCAGTTAAGAAAAATCGAGTCTGTAGATAAGTGGCATAGATTTGCTGAAAACATTTGCTCCTTTATGGCAACTCCCCTGAAGAACAAGAAACTCAGTGGGTGCTCATGTTAGATTCACTGTTGGTGACTGCTTGAATTGGACAGGAATTATTAGGTCGGAAAGGCTTGGTTGGGATATGTGGGGATGAGTGTCAGGGATGGGGTGGTGAAGGAATTAGGTTTCACCAGCTGTCATTTCTTGGAAATGATACTCAGCCGTTGTGTGGTGGAGCTTGCAAGAGAGAGGAAGGATTTGTTATCTCTTAGCAGGTATTCTGCCTATCAAGAGAAAGGCAGGATTTGTTATATATTTGTAGCTATTCTGCCTATCAACAGCGGCAAAGAGGATTTCACTTGGAATGGAGAAAGGTCCCAAAATTAGCTGTATGAGTTCATACATAAGACTTCATCTCTCTTTGGTGGCAGTTAAGGGAACATTGGTGGTGGGACTGGTGTTGGAATAGTGAATACTTGAAATAACTGTACTATGAACAACTTTGTAAATCAGGGTGTTTAAATAAAGTTAAAAAAGACTTCATCTCTCTGAGATAATTTCCCATTTATTTCATGTTTATAGTCATAAAATGGATTAATATATGATATACTCCCTATTTTAATATATTTAACATAGGGCATCTATTATCTATGTGTGAAATGTACCTGAGACTTAAGTGTATATAATTAAGCATATACTTTATATGCCTCAAGTGTATACCACATATATGGCATGCATATGTATGATACATATTCCATATATATGGTATGCATATACATAGCATATATATATATACATACTCATATAATAAAGTACATGACATAAGCAAAAGTTTACCTTTCAACAGGAGGGCTCACTAGTGGTTGCCAGAGGAATAGGCAACCACTATTCCTATAGTGGCGAGATTGGGGCTCAGCAACTCACATGGTGGTGAGTGCTGTGATATGTGCACTAAGAGGTTCTGAGCGAGCCCCTAGAATTTTGTGGTGTTGTAAACTCAGGACAAATCCATATTTAATTTCCTAGTTTTTGTATTAATAAGCGGCCATGTTAGCGGCCCGCTGGCCAGTCGCACACCCCAGGGAGGCTACCTGAGGCGGAGACAGGCCAGTGTGAGAGTTCAAAATGACCGTTTACTTCCACTTCCGCTCGGACTTCTGCGGGTTGTAGTTCCACCTTCTGCCGAGACCTGGGGCTCTACCACAACCCCAGGCACCCACCCGGCCAGCCGCACACCCCAGGGAGGCTACCTGAGTTGGAGACAGGCCGGTGTGAGAGTTCAAAATCCAAATCCATATTTAAAAGGGAGAATGAATACTCAAAGTTGTATGTGCAAAAATTTTTATTTATTTTATGTAGACAAAAGCCACAACTGTCAATACAGTTCTAGGATTGAAATTGATCTGTTAACAAGGCTCCAATATGAAAATCAACAAGTGTGGAAAAATCAATTTTATGTAAAAATTGTTCTATCTTACCATGGGGATGGTACGTCCTTGTCCGGAGATTTACTAAGCTGTTTGTTGCTACTTGAGCCTTCTGTGCTTTTGTTTTTATAAGTTGACTTTCCCATCTAGTTAGCTGTACCCCTACTAGAATGTCAGTAATGAGGAATTTTGAGGTTTCTCCTGTGAAGGTGTATGTGGTAGTGGTGGTGGGAACTGTCCACCCCCATCCCAAGAAGACCCCAGAGTTCTCAGCCTGGGGTATCTGAAATTTTTTGCACTTTGGTGTCTCTGCAAAGAGTATTAGTGAAGCAGAGGAGTTGAGCCGTTGGTGTGGGTGCAACTGTGAGGTCAGGGTTACAGCTACTGGAGCTTCTTCAGGGCAGGGCCAGAGTCCACCAACATGGTAGCGGCGGGAGAGGTAGACCTGTATGGTCAAAATATTTTAAACAAAATAAAAATAAAAAGGGATTGCTCCGTAGGCTCTTACTCTTAAAAAATACAATTAGACATTTCTCCCAGGATCTAAAGCTGATCAGACCCCCAAATGAACCACTTTAAGCTGTTATAGGGTTTTTGTTGCGCCATTTACTCACAGAGAGCAATTTGTGAACTTCCGTTCCCGCCCCTGATATCTTCCTAGACCATTTTAAAAATTGTATGTTTTCCCTAATGGTGCCTGACTATTTCAGATGACGCTGCACATTTCTAATTCTTTTAGTGATTGTTTTGTTTATTTGTTTTTATGGTACAGGGAGCAACCCAGGGCCTTATACAAACAAGGGAAGTGTCTACCTCTGAGCTACCGTCCTGGTCTCTAATTCCTAATCAATCATTTCTGAGCAGTCATTTAAAAATTATTGTATTAAACAATTAATTATTTTATTAAATAATTAAATAATTTTAATTATTTTATTAAAATTTTTTAAATTATCTTATTAAATTATTTTACACCACCTTTAGATATACAGTTACAAGATGCTCATGTTTGAGTTTTGGTTCTACAGTGTTCCAACATCCATCCCTCCACCTGTGCCCATCTCCCATCACCAATGTCCCCATCTCCCTCCTCCCCCCCCCAGCCCGCCTCCATGGCGGGTTCTGTATCTCCTTTCTCTCTTTCTCTCTATCTCTCCCTCCAGCTTCCCTTTCCTACACATAGTGGAATGTAGTATATTCTAGGACATGCAGAAGAGGAATAGGGACGGACAGATGGAAAAGGCCGACATGCTCACTGCGCACACAGGAGCTGGGAGAGCCAAGGGGACGAGAAACACCCGACAGCACCAGTGTGTCCCAGGCCTTAGCTGAACCTGTTCTGGCCTGGGGGAGCTGCGCTGGTTTCTCCCCAGCATCCCCACAGTTTCTTGAGAAGTGGGGGTAGGGATGTGAACTACGATGTTCTAGTCCTGGGGGTGCCTGAAGAAAAAGCAGGTTGTGGGGGGGTGTGTGAGGCCGGAGCACACCTCTGAACCCCAAAGCTGGGAAAGACAAGAACAGTTGTGCTCACAGGAGTCTGCAGGAGCTCCCCAAACTGCACCAAGCTCGGATATGAGAGACACATAGAGCGATGGGAGAGGAGAGAGAGGGGAGAGAGAGAGTTGAGTGTGAGACTGAGTGCCCATTTTCTCACATCATGCCCCTCAGTGGTTGGAGGACCTGCAGTGCTGGTGATCAAACTAGGGACCTTACTGGGAGTCATATCCCCAGCTCTCTTTTACCTTTGTGTGTGTGTGTGTGGGGCAGCGCCACACCCAGCAATGCTCACAGGTTAGTAGGTTACTCTGACTCTGCACTTAGGAATTACTCCCGGTGAAGCAGGAATGTCCTGTCGAGTCAGATGCGCAAAGACGAGAATCCAGGAATAAGACGTATTTCCATTAATATTTTTAATAATCACCAGTCGGAGGGGCAGTAGCTCTCATCTTGGCAGCTGACTGATCTCTCCACAAGGACCCTAACTCCCTTATATCCCATCCTTTCAAAGGGCAATACAACTTAGAGTTAAGTTTCTATAGTTTACATTACAAAGACATTTCACATCCTCTGCATAGGATTTAAGGATGACAGGAAGGAGACAACCAGGTGCTATCTAGGTGAGCGGAGATAAACAAAAGAACATGCTACAGTTGTTAATTCAGCCTTCTGGACTAGCCCAAGATGGCAAGCTCATGTTGGAAAGACAAGAAAACTCTGTTTTCTGTCTAACTTCAAGCAGCATCCATTAGACTCCATCTTGGGATAGTTGCAGCCAACAAGGAAATGTGCAGAGAAATGACCTAGGATAGCAGTCTGTGCATCTGCAGCTTGAAACAGTCTCACTATGGAATTCTACATACTAACTCTATTGGGTGGGTGGAAAAGACAAAATAGATGTGGAGGGCTGATTTTTATTCATGTTTCCAGGCTAGCTCTATACTGTACTTGTTGGCAAGCAGGTTACATGTTTGTGAGACACTGAGAGATGTGGAGGGCTGATTTTACTCACATTACCAGGCTAGAGACTCACACACTCGGGGGCAGAGCTGCTACTGGCTCTCCCTGTGCCCAGACAATCACGAGGCGCCCGGGAGGGATGGTGGGTTCTAGCCCTGGCCTGCCACCCCAGCAGAGCCTCACAAGAAGCCAGAGGACTCCCCACTCCATGAGGGCCGCCATTTTCCACATCGGGACTTCCCTCTCGTCAGAACTCCACCCAGCAGAAGAGCTAATTACAGCCTGGCTCACACAGTTGCTTGCGGCTGCATAGTTCATCAATAAATGCTGGAAATCAGAGGTGACTACAAGAGTATGCCAGCCTGCACGGCAGAGCCTGGCAAGCTACCCGTGTCATATTTGGTATGCCAAATACCAGTAACAATTATAGACCTCATTCCCATGACCTGATGGAATGGTTTGAGGCTCTTTATGTTCCTGGAGCAAGCAGGTGCCCTTGGGGCTCTACTGGCATGAGACAGGACATATGGAGATGTTACTAGTGCCCACTCGAGCAAATCAATGATGAACAGGAAGACAGTGATACAGTGATATAGTGATGCCTAGAAGTGGAATCTCTGAGACATACAGTAACTCTGTTTAACATCCTGGGACATTTTCCAATGCAGCTCTACCATTTACATTCCACAGAGGGAAGGATCCCATTCTCTTTGGATGGTAGCCAGCACTATTACCTATCTTTTTGACTCTAATGGTGTTTTAGTTGTTTGCTCTTACTCTTTTTTTTGGGGGGTCACACCAGCTCTGTTACTCAAAGCCCTATTACATTAGCCTTCATGCTCAGGGCTCACTCCTGGCTCTGTGCTCAGGGATGACTTCTGGCAGGGCTCAAGTGCATGCAAGGCAAGTGCCCTACCCTGACTGTCTCTCCAGCCCCTTCTGTAGCCATCAGTATGGGTCGGAATTCATATCCCTTTGTGGTTTTGATGTATTTATACTTTATGCAGGGGGGTTTCCAAGCAGTGCTCTGGGGGCCCAGGCACCACTCCTGTGATATCAGACCTGGCTGTGTGGGCATGATGCTGGCAGTGCTGAGGTCTGGTGCCATGGGGCTACTTGGCCCCTGATGTACTGGGGTGGAACTAGAAATCTGAGTGAGGCATGGTGGTGCTCAGGGAGCTGTGTGTGCCAGGATTCAAAGTGGGGCCTAGCACATGTGAGAATTACGTTCGGCCCTGAGCCATCTCCCTGGCCCTGTGGTTTTGATTTCATAGTGAGCATCTTCTCTTTTCTTTTCTTTTTTTTTTTTTTTTTTTGCTTTTTGGGGTCATACCAGCAATGCTCAGGGGTTACTCCTAGCTCTGCACTCAGGAATACTCCTGCCGGTGCTTGGGGGACCATATGGAATGCCAGGGATCGAGCCTAGGTCAGCTGCATGCAAGGCAAATGCCCTCCCTGCTGGACTATAGCTCCAGCCCCGAGCATCTTTTCATATGTCTTTGGGGAGAAATTTCTATTCTGGTCCTTTGTTCCTTTAAAAATGAGATGATTTGCCTTTCTATCACAAGTCCCTTATCGGAGATAAGACATAGAAGTGGTTTTTCTTATTCTATGGATTATCTTTTTTTCACTTTCTTGAAGGTGTCTTTGAAGCACACAAGTTTGTTATTTTGATGAAATTCAGTTTATATGTGTTTCTTGTTGTCAGACTGTTAGCTAAGAAGTCTGGTCTACAGTGTTTTACTAAATATGGGAAATGGTAATGGCAGATTAAAACTCACTACTGAATATACACAAAGAGACTTAAGTGATAAACTCTAAATATCTGCAGGGCTAGCCACAATGTGTAAAATAAGAGGGAGAGAGATGCAGAGACAGAGAGAGAGATAGAGAGAGAAAGAGACTGGGGGGGTACCTGCTATTAAGACGGCCTGGGGGACGGGAGGGAGGGGTACATTGGTGGTGGAGGGATGGGTGCTGGAATACTGTATTACCAAGAACCAATTATGAACACCTTTGTAATTGTATGTTTCACGGTGGTATAATAAAAAAAATTTAAAAAAAAGAAGTCTGGTCTAACACAGTGTAATGAAGATTTATGTCGGTTTCTTCTAAAAATCCCAGTGTTGTATCTTATGCTTAGGTCTATGATGAATTTTGAATGAATTTTTTTCATAGTATGTGAAGCTACAGTGAAAGTTCTTTCTTTTGCATGTGATTAGCCATGCAGTTGTGCCAACACCTTTGTTGAAGACTTCAACATTGGATTTTTTTTTTTTTTTTTTGGATTTTTTTTAAACTCTGTTGAAATCAATTGACTCTAAGTGTGAATTTTACTCATTTAACTTTTTTTTTTTTTTTTTGCTTTTTGGGTCACACCCAGCAGTGCTCAGGGATTACTCCTGGCTCTGTACTCAGGAATTACTCCTGGTGGTGCTGGGGACCATATGGATGCCGGGATTGAACCCGGTTGGCTGTGTGCAAGGCAAACACCCTACCCTCTGTGCTATTACTCCAGCCCCCTCATTTAACTTCTTAGTCATGCAGTTTCTAGTAAGTTGTTCCCTTTTTCTCTTTGGCATTTGTAAGACTAGTAGCTTCCTGTTCTGGTTTAGATTTAATTGTCTTCTAGTCGATGTCTTCTGAATATTTATTTTCCTTGTCTTCATGGATTAAAACCATTGTTTTTTTTATAATTTTATGTTGTTTTTTTCCTTGAATTCCATGTTTATTTTGCCAGAGGATATATGCAAATCATAACTTTCCTAAGGGACATAAATTCTTGTATTTGAATTATTGTTTTTTGTTTCTTAATCCACTTGACTGATGGCTTGGCTGAATATAGAAATCCTGGTTCAAAATAATTTCCCTCTAAATTTGAAGACATTGATCAATGACTTTTGTCACTGATTAGAAGCTTGCCACTAACTGATTCTTGCTCTTCTAGGGCACTTTATTTTCTCCTTTTGGAAGCTTTTAAGATCTTTCCTTTGCCATGATATTGATAATTTAGTCTACAGGCAGATAAAATCCTGGCTCTTAGGCAAATATTAAATAAGCTTGAGTCATTATTGAGGGAAAAAAGCTCAAAAAAGCCATTTGAGAAGCTGAGTATTTATAGAATTGTTGGGGTAAATATCCAATAGACATAAGCTAACTTTTACTGTTGTCTATTGTATTGGACAGAACTTTTTTTAAAGCACTGAATGATTTTATTCTCCTTCATTTATAGCTTGAAACTGGAAATCCTCACAAGAAAATTCACTTTGAAGTTTCAATTTTTAAAAAATTTTTAAAGATTTATTTTAAACACTGTGGTTTACAAAGTACAAACTTTTTCACAATATAGTTGCTGGAAAGATTCATCATTCAGCACCAATCCCACCACCAGTGTGCCCCCACCACCACCAGAGACCCGCATTTCCCTCCCACCCTCCGTCCACCTCCTGATGCCTGCTCACTTAGCCGGCATCAATTATGTTGATCCTTACAGCTCATATAAGGGAATAGTAATGATAAGGTCACACCTCTCTCTTTTATTTTTTCTAGGCAGATTGAATGGGAGTCTGGCCAGTTTCTGCTCTTGGATTCATTTTCTGGGTTTCCAGAACATAGTGGTTTTCTACTGACAATCCCAGACACACCATCACTACAGCTACTGACAACACTTATTTCATATTTATCTCAACATCTATTTGAACTTTTCCTATTCATATACTGAACAATCCATTCTATATTGGTTGTTGGAGCTAATTCTCTAAATACAGTCGATGAACCTGGTGTTAGACAAAAGTCAATGGAGATCCTGAAATCTCCATTGTGCCATTTAAGTCCTCACTTTATCACTTGACATCCCGTTATTTGTCAATTTGCTCGAGGGGCGCCATAATATTTTCTCTCATCATCTATTGGGTTGACAGAATTCTTGCTCAGGCTCTTTCCTGAAACTGAAATCAGATGATAGTTGAGTTTGGAATTATCTAAAGACTCGACACTGGCGAAGGTTTGGGTGTAGCAGCTCAGGGACCATAAAATAAGGATAGAACCTGGGAGACTGGTCTATAGAGCAGAGATACCATGGCAGGGGAGTGGGAACACTCTGATGGACGGTGTGGCGTTAGGACACTGTGTTCGGAATGCTGTCATTAACAGCATTGTAAGTCATGGTGCCTGAAACTTTAAAAGTTTTCATAAGAGTAATTGGGAGAAACTTAAACATTTTTATTGGTTGGTAAAGGAATCAAAGATAAAAATAATGACTTGAAACTAGTGTAAGCTATGATAACTCAATAAAGGATAAATAAATTTAAAAGAATATTGTTTCCTCACCAAGTTTTTTGTTAGAAATTGTTTAATTAAATATTGTTCATTGATATTAATCTTTTGCTAATTGACACTTAACTACAGATAATGTATTGGTACAAGATGAGAGGCGACAACAAGAGTATCCCACACGCGGCAGAGCCTGGCAAGCTACCTGTGTCGTATTTGATATGCCAAATACCAGTAACAATTATAGACCTCATTCCCATGACCTGATGGAATGGTTTGAGGCTCTTTATGTTCCTGGAGAGAGCAGATATATACACATATATGTGTATATGTATGTATATATATATATATGTAAACAAAACTCCCCATATATATGGGTCATATGTAAGGAAAGCACTCTACCTGCTGTACTATACATATATAGGGGGTTTTGTTTTGGGGGCACACTCAGCAGTACTCAGGGCTTACTCCTGACTCTGTTCAAGGATTAGTAATGGCAGGCTCGGGGATCATATAGGGAACTGGGGACTAAACCTGGGTTCGCCACAGGCAAGGCAGGTGCCCTGGACCCCAAAGTCTACATTACCTGGAGAGGTGCTGCTCCTAAACAAAAATAATAGTAAAATAAAATAAAATGGTCATGTTATCTAAAGCAATTTACAGGTTCAGCAAAATACCAACTGAAATCCCAGTGGCATTAAAAAAATAGAGAAAATGCTAAAATTTGTATGGAACCACAAAAGACTGAATAGTCAAAGTAATCTTGAGATAAAAGATCAGGGAGATCATCAAAGTTAAATGGAGACAGCTTGATCCCTAGCTTCAAATATACTATGAGGTGATCAGAAGCAAAGCTATATGCTATTGGAAGGAAAGAAAAACAGCACACAGATGAGCAGAATATAATGAGAGGGCATATTGAGAATATAATTGAGAAATAAGCATATTCATATATGCACATTTAATTCCTGACGGAAGAGCCAAGATCATACAATGGAGAAAGTCTCTGCAACAAATGGTGTGAGAAAACCGAACAGCTACACGCGAGAACTCAAACAAGATTATTACTTACTTAATACCATATACAAAATTTAACTCCAGGGTCTGGGGTAGCTGAGGGGATCGAGCATGTGCCTTGTGTGAACCAGGCTCTGAGTTTTATTCCCAGCTGGTGGTTGCTTTGGTCCTGGTGGCCCCCTAGTGTGTGAGCAGCATGGCCATCTTATTGCAACTTCATTGTCGTCATAGTCACAGTCATAGTCAACTTCCTAATTCCCATAGTCTCATAGTCATAGTCATAGTCAACTTCATTTCTGACCCTTGTTCAAATAGCGAATCTCCTGTGTCATGTCATCCTATGACTGTTTCTCAAGAGTCTCATTAGACGGGGCACTGCAGTGAGAGTTCAGCAGGTCGGCATTTGCCTTGTGCTTGGCTGACTTGGGTTTGATCCCCAGCATCCCATATGGTACCCTGAGCGCTTCCGGGATTTATTCCTGAGTGCAGAGCTAGGAGTAACTCCTGAGCACCATTGGGTATGGCACCCCTCCAAAACAAAGCGAATTTGAAATAAATATCACTAAGATTTTTTTTTTCCTCATCCTTAGCTACATTTGTGATGAGAACATTTTTGTTAGATTTGGTTTGGGAGCTTCAACAATCTGTGCTTAGGGCTTGCTTCTTGGCTCTATGCTCAGAGAGTCCTCCTGGTAGTTCTGGTGGACCATCTATGGTGTTGGGGAGTGAACCCGCGGGCTTGATTAGGCAAGTGCCCTACCCACTGTAGTACTCTGGCCTCTCTTATGAGAGCATTTTCATTTGAGGTGACCGAACTGTCTCAGTTGTATAGGAGAATTATAGAGCCAGATGCGGTTTCTTTTGGGTCACACCTGGAGATACTCAGGGTTTACTCCTGGCACTGCACTAAGGAATTACTCCTGGTGGTGCTCAGGAGACCATATGGTATGCCTGGGATCGATCGAACCTGGGTCTGCTGCATGCAAAGCAAATGCTCTACCTGCTGCACTATCTCTCTGGCCCCTGGATGCAGTTTTAAGGGCATTCCTTTCATCTGCTCTATGTACTTGTTCAGGTAATGCAGAAAGTTACTTACATGAGGAATGACAAGTGATGTGCTAAAAGATATCTGGGCAACTGGGGGATCTGCCAGAGAACAGAGGGGAAGAACGGAAATTCCTTTTCCAGAATTATATATATATGAATTAGATGTTACATATAACATATATTATATATACTATCTATCTGGCCTCACCACTTTCCATCTTTAATATTCTCAAATATGGCCTTCTGAGCACTTTGCACCTCTTGAGTAAAGAAACTGGGAAGGGTCAGGACAGGATACCTGTCCAGTCATTACAAGGGAGGATTGAAGAGAGGGATATATAAAGGGATATAGGGACATGTAAACTAATATCCCTGAGATTTGTTCCTTTCCTCCAGTGATTGGAAATTCCCAGTTATGGAGCATTGAGCGTTCCCGGAAACTGTGTCCCAAGCTACTGAAAATGTGTGTCTTAGTCTGGTGGGGAGAGGAAGAACGCTTTCACTTTTTGTGGCAAGCGGAACTGGAAAGAAATGCTAGTGTATTTTAAACACTTTATAAAAAGAAAATCTGGGGACAGGCATAACATGAGGAAGTCTGACACTTAAGCACTTTGGGAAGGGAGACGGGAGACAGCTGGTCTGTTAACAGCAACCGGCCTGTGTGTGACTTGCTGGCAGGGGAAGGCACGGGTCTGGATATTGGCACTGTGGCTGCCAAGCTCCTGGAAGAATTTTAAATGATTTCAAGGGAGTTGAAAGCTGGGAGCAGGTTCTTCTGATTTGAGTATTCAAGGCATATAGACAAGCCCAGCCGGTGCATGTGTGAGCGCCCAGAATAATTTGAGAGTAGCGGAATCTGGGCTCGGTTAGTGGGTGTGATTGATTGTATTTTGTTGGTTGCCATGGTATGCGGGTGGTCAGTCAGAACATTCATTTAGCTAAACTAGTTGGGAAAGGTTTTCCTTTCATGTTTTCATTCCCCCACCCTTGTCCTTTCTCCATTGTGTTGCCTTCAGAAAACTGTGTTCATGCTTCTAGAACTTTGTATTCAAGTGCTTGCCCATGTTGAATGAGAATTTAAAATGGCCACATGAATTGCCCCAGATTCTAGGACATTCATCTGAACCATTTGGTGGTTGGAGTGAGGCCCCCCGGAGCTCTAAGAACATAAATGGTAGAACATTGGTTAGAGTTTCAGCCAGATCCCACAGTATTCTTGTCTCGGTGGGGAGAGGTAACCTGAATTCTTAGGGCTCGTGGTTTGGTCCTGCTAAGCTCTCCTCCCCCTCCCCTCTGTTTTCCCCTGTAATGACTGGGCAGAATCCCGGCCCTTCCCAGTTTCTCTTCCCAAGAGTTGCAAAGCCCCTAGCAGGCCCTGTGGTGGAAACTACTGTTCTTTTCAGTTGTGACTGTCAGGCTGGCTTTTGCCTATTGGCACTAGTCTCATGTGTGTTTGACAATATTGAAAGATGGAAAGTAGTGGGGTGGACAGATAGTGAATATTTTCCCTCAGAGTTATTGTGTGAATTTTCTCCCTCAGAGTTCATGTGTGAATTTTCTCCCTCAGAGCTTATGTGTGAATTTTCTCCCTCAGAGTTCATGTGTGAATTTTCTCCCTCAGAGCTTATGTGTGAATTTTCTCCCTCAGAGTTCATGTGAATTTTCTCCCTCAGAGCTCATGTGTAAATTTTCTCTCAGAGTTCATGTGTGAATTTTCTCCCTCAAAACTCATGTGTGAACTCACATGCCTACTCATGTTGGCCTACAGTGACCTGAAAGCATGCTTCATTCTAACACGGGTATCAAAAATACTTTAAAATGGTTTGATTTTTATAACAATCTAGTTCTTAAATTGAGATACCTTTATAGTCTCCAATTGGTACTAAATAAATGCTAGCTTCTTGAATGATTCCTATAAGTTTTAAAAGAAGGTGATATTTATAAACACTTTAATGTTATGAAAATGTGATTATATATTAAGTATGCCAGGTATTCCTAACTGAAGGAAAAAAACATAGCTTTATTTTCTTGGTAACACTGGGATTTCTGAATGGTAATGGCGCCACTCTTTGATTTCCCTGAGTTCCACTGTAGTCTTGAATGATCTCTTTTCATATCTATCTTCAATTCTGCAGAGTCAGAAAACAATAAGTGGTTCAAGAAAGAAATAGCCCTGGCTTAATGAAACGTGCACATAAAAGCTAAAGGAGTCAGGATGCCTTTATTTGCCAAGAAGACCAAGAAAAAAAAAACAGGGACTTGATTGATTGAGAAATGTGGCATTCCATGACGGTCCTCGACACAATAAAAAACAATTCTCAAAAGCATTTAAAAGTTATACATTAAAACATGGTTTTGACCTAAAGAACATTTGTCCAGAAGAGACTGTGATTTTTGAAAAAGGGAGTGGCGTACCATGGTGTTCGGGGGCTACTCCCAGCTCTGTGCTCAGGCTCACTCCCCAGGACGCTTGGGGACCATAGAGCATTCCAGGGATCAAATTGGTGCCAAATACACGAAGGCAAGCAACGTCGCCCTTGAGCCATCTTTCTGGCCTGACCTTTTGCTTGTTTGCTTGGGGACCTCATTCAGAGGTGCTCCGGGCTGCTCCAGTTCTGTACTCAGGGAACCATGTGGTGCCAGAATTCAAGCCCGCCTCTCCTGCTTGCAGAGCCAGGGCTAAGCCCTCGGGGTTCTCTCTGTGGCCTGAGAATATAACCGTATTGGTCTAAATTTAGCTGTTGGCTTTTTCTAACTGCCTGTTTTCTGTTTGTTTGTTTTTGTTTTGGGGCCATACCAAGCAGTGCTCAGAGCTTACTCCTGGCTCTGTTCTCAGGAATCACTCCTGGAGAGCCTGGGGAGCCAATAGGAGCGGGGGGGGGGTGCTGGCCTCAAATCCTGGTGGGCACATACAAGGCAAGCACCTAACGCCCTGTGTTGTCTCTCCAGCCCCTCTAACTGCCTATTTTCTTGCTGTTCCAGGTCAACCTCTTCGTGCTGCTCTCCGTGGTTTGTGTCCTCTTAAATTTGGCTGGATTCATCCTTGGCTGCCAAGGGGCCCAGTTTGTGTCCAGCGTGCCCAGGTGTGATCTGGTAAGCAGAGGTCAGACAGGTGCTCCTGGGCCCACCCGAAGTTGCCCTTCCTGGAGGCAGGAGAACAGAAGAGCTGGCTGCTAAGGCGGCGTCTCCCAATGGGGCTTATACGGCTGATGGCTTGTCCGTCAGTGCTGGATTCCAAAGCAGGGACCAGCCAGCCCCGCTCCAATGAGGATGGTGGAGTCAGCCGTGTCATGATCATGTTTAGTGCTTGGATGGATAGGTCTGAGTCAGCTGTCTGTGTCCTCTGTTCAGAGAGGGAGAAATAGATGTAATCCACAGGGACCCCAGTCCTTGACCTGAGTATTTCAGCCTCAGAGTCCGCCTGGTGTTTAGAAGATAAATACGATGCCGCGTCTGCCCCTTACTCTCTAATCCCTGGTAGCGTTTGGCTGGAGAAAACTGCTGGTTTGTCAAAGGGTGTGGATTTCAGAGTTGTGGGTAAGAGGTTGTGGTCTTACAAGATTTCTGAAAATTCTGAAAATTGCCCTGAATTTTTATTTTTGTTGGGGGTTTGGGCCACACCTGGCGGTGCTCAGGATTTGCTCTTGGCTCAGGGATCAATCCTGGTGGGCTTCAGGGAAGCATATATAATTCCAGGGATCAAATTCGTGCTGTGTGCATCCAAAACAAGCACTGTACCCACTGCACTCTCTCCAGCCTGTTCTCCGCTCTCTTAAGCACGTGTGCTATTAAATTTGCCATCCTGAGCACGTCGGAGGGGGCCCCATGCAACAGGGTTAGGTCTTTTTGCTTTGCTGTGTAGCTCACCTCCAGAACTAGAAACTCCTCATAGACAATGCGGCTTCCCAGCTCTCCAAGCCCCGACAGCCCCTTTCTGTTTTCTGGCTGTGGATGAGCCTACTCCTGGCGCCGAGGTGACGGAGTTGCGCCTTGTTTGCCCTCTGTGGCTGGCTTGTCGTACTGTTTTATTCTCATCATGTTTCCTGGTTGCACTGGGTCTGGTTCCGTCCTTCTTTCCTAGGCCTAGCTCAAGTCCACCGTCTGTACGTGATGCATCTCTTCACACGTTCCCCCTACGGAGTGTGTGTTGTTTTTTCCCTGGGGCTGGTGTGACTGCTGGGGGACACGAGACGGAGAGACAGATGTCTCCTCGAGACCCTGCTTTGCACTCAGAACCGGTCATCTCTGAACTTGTCACTTCTAATTTATTTTCCTTTGTTTTGATTTTTGGGTCATACCTGGCGACGCTCAGGGGTTACTCCTGGCTCTTCACTGAGGAATTACTCCTGGTGGTGCTTGGGGATCAGATGGGATGCCGGGGATCGAACCCGGGTCAGCCTTGTGCTAGACAAACACCCTACCCACTGTACTATCACTCCGCCCCCTTTATTTTGTTTTAATTTACTGTTTTTTATACCACATTTTATCGAAATACTGTGATTTACAATACCATTAATGCTAGTTTCATGCACAGTTATTCCAATACCATACCCCCAAACAGAACACCTACTCCCTTCTATCAGCGTCCCAAAGTCCCTCCTGTTCTCCCTCCACCTCCCCCGAGCCCTGTACACTCAGTTCTGGGGACCAACTCTCTGTGGCCCTTGGCCGTTGGTTGTTCCCTGACTGTGTAACTGTGCAGCTCACATGCGAGATCATTCCGTATCTCCCACCTTCTGACTGACTTCACTCTGCCATGGTCGTGCCTGGCTCTACCTGTGTGGTGGCACATTGCATGTCTTCACCTTTTTCATCACTGTATAGTATTCTAACTCTATTTTTATTTATTATTTTGCTTTGTTAGGGGGTTACTCCCAGCTCAATGCTGGTCATGGTGCCAGTGGTGCCTGGGGACACCAGTGGCAGGGATGGAGTCCGGGGCTCCCGCATAAAGTCATGTCTGGTTCTCAGTCTGGGAACTTCCAGTAGCCCCTAGGCTGCCCTATATATGCAAAATTTCTTTAAAAACATTTTTAATAAAGCAAAACATTTTTCCCAGTTATTAATTGAACAGTAATTTAGAACAATCCTACCAAAAGACATTTGTGTGTTGGGGCCCCACTGGCAGCCTTTAAAACCCTCTGCCCGCCTCTGGGCTTCTTAAAAAGAACATCTCAGCAATAAATCTCTCTCTGGGACACAAACAAAAGACAGACTCTTTAGAAAAGGTCGCCTTGGAGGCCTGGGTTGCCTGGCCACCTCACCTTTCCAAGCCAGCAGGGTGCAAACAAAGAAAGTCTCAGATGGCTCAGAAAAGCAGAGACAAAGTCTTGGATACTCATGACCTTCCCAAGCAGGAAAACTCGCAACGGTTCTTTATAAGCTTTGTGTCAGCATTCCATTTCTTAATAAGCACATGATGAATCACAGCCCCTCAGCCTTTGGAACGACTCACAGGCCCACACACCCCTGAGATCTTCCCTGCCCAGCCCCTCACTGCCGAGGCTGGCGCTCCTGTAATTGAGCCAAATCTGCGTGTCAGTGCCTGGGCCCCTGCCCTACTTCCTTTGGTCTAATAGTGCTTCTGTCCCCCTAGTTCTTTGCCCTCCCCATTCCCTGTCATCCCAGTGCTTTTCTTTCAAGTTCCCATTCAGAAACCATCTCATTCAGGAACGGTTCCTAGACCCAGAGCAGTGAGACTTTTGGAACCCTCTGTATGTACAAGCCATAGCATTTATTTCTTTCTCTTGGTGGTCAAAACTTTCAGACATCTCCTTTCTTATTTTTATTCATTTTGGGTGTGGGGTTGTGGAGAGCATAGCCAGTAATGCTACTCCCGGCTCTGGTTGGTTTTTGTGGTGCTCGGGCTTAAACTGGGTTTGGCAAAGTCAAGGCAAGTGCCTCAAACCCTATGTCTTCTTTCTGATCCCCCTTTTTTTCTTTTTGGATCACACCCAGTGATGCTCAGGGGTTACTTCTGGCTCTGCACTCAGGAATTATTCCTGGCAGTGCTCAGGGGACCATATGGGATGCCGGGGATCGAACCTGGGTTGGCCACATGCAAGGCAAGTGCCTTACTCTGTACTATGGCTCCAGCCTCTCTCTGCCCCTCTTCTCTCTTCCCTGGGCTATATTCCTCTGGGACAGGGTCTTATTCTCTCACATTCGGGAACTTCCAGTCACCCTCTAGGCTTCCCTACATATGCAGAATTCTGTAAAACATTATTTTTAATAAAAGCAAAACTCCCCCCAATTATTAATTGCACAGTAATTTAGAACTAACCTATCAAAAGTCATTTTTGTTTTGGGACCACACCCGAATGCAGGGGGTTCAACGGGGAAAGCTGGTTTCTGCTTTGCCGTGTGTATCTGTCTGTGGCTCAAGCATTCCTGGGCTTGAAATACTCTCCTCTGAAGGATGGGTCTCTGCAGGGTGGGTCCTTGTAGGCTGGGTTTCTGACAAGCCGTGCTGAGACTGGATTAATCTGTCGGGTTGAAATCTTACGAACTGCAGAGTGTGGATGGTGAAGATTGCTGCCAGCAAGGTGTGGGGTTTCTCTGGGCTCTTCAGAGGCTCCATCAGGATGGTGGGCTCAGGTTGGAAGTTGCTCTCATGGTCCATGGAATGCAGGGGGTTCAACGGGGAAAGCTGGTTTCTGCTCTGCCGGGTGTATCTGGACGTCCCCTGGAGGGAACGGTGGGTCCCAGGGACTCCTTGTTCTGAAGGAATGGAGGCGAGCCAGCCTCTGGGTGCCTGCAGAAGAATGGAGTAGAGCAGAAATACTGGAAGATGCAGCAGAAGCTGGGAAAAGCATTCGCACCGCCCGCCTGTCCTTCGCCAACTATAAGACCAAGATGACTGCCCTCTGGCGCCCTGATGGATCTATCACATTTTCCAGAAAGGCAATGGAGAAGATTATCCAGGACTTCTACTCAAATCTCTTTGATAGCCACATCCACCTGCCCACATACCAAATTCCACAGGATGGATATGTCATTCCCAACGTTCTCCCTTCTGAAATCCGACATGCCATCTCGTTGGTAAAGAAGGGAACAGCACCAGGTCCAGACAAAGTCAGACCCGAACACCTGAAGAATCTGCCATTGGTACTCATCAATACACTAGCTCGGCTCTTCACACCGCTACCTGTCCAAATGCAAGGTGCCCTCCCAATGGAAAACCAGCAGGACAGTTCTACTGTTCAAGAAGGGAGACATTCACGACATCCGCAACTATTGCCCCATCTGCCTGTTGTCCGTCATCTATAAACTGTTTACACGAGTCATCCTGAACAGGATTAGCAGAACACTAGATGAAGGACAACTGTCGGGAGCCGCCTGAGTCCCCAACAGTGCCGGGAAGTGAGTTCCCTTCTACCTCCGGGCCTCTGCGAGGAATGGATGAAAACTCAGGAATCCGATGCAGTTTTTTTTTTTTTTTTTTTTTTTTGCTTTTTTGGGTCATACCCGGCGATGCTCAGGGTTACTCCTGGCTCTGCACTCAGGAATTACTCCTGGCGGCGCTCGGGGACCATATGGGATGCTGGGGATTGAACCCAGGCCGGCATAAGCCGCCGCGTGCAAGGCAAATGCCCTACCCGCAGGGCTATCGCTCCGGCCCCGATGCAGTTTTTTAAAAGGGTTTACTTATCATAGGTTCAGGCATACAAATGAGCAAAAGGAAAAGCCTGGTGCTTAGGATTCCCGACTAGAACCCCAGCCACGTGTAGGCCAAGATGGCAGCCACCACGTGTAAAGGCCCTGTAAAGAGGGAGACAAAGACAAGCCTCCCAAGAAGGGTGCGAGCTCACAAAAGAGAGAGCCCAAAAAAGAGGCCCGCGAGAGAGGGAAGCAGGCTAGTATTATACCCCTGCAACTCAGACCTCCCCTCCCACTGTTATGGAAAGCAGGGAGGGTCAAATGTGCACTCAGGTAATCTCTCCCAGCACCTCACCCAGGCCCTTTTATATGCTAATGTCTTGAGCTAAGGTCTGTCTGGAAAAAACTTTTTCTAAGGTAGAAAAGGGGGCTCTTAGGAGGAGTCCTGCAACAGACAATCATGCGAGCAAGCTGGCTTCCGGAAAGGATTCAGCACAATTGACCATATCCACAGGGTAACCAAGCTCATTGAGGTTTGTAGGGAGTACAAGATGCCGCTCTGTCTCACGTTCATTGATTTACAGAAAGCCTTTGATTCTGTGGAGACTGAAGCAGTCATTGAAGCCCTAGCCAAACAGGGTGTTCCAACACAATACATCAAGATCCTTCGTGAGCTCTATTACGGATTCACCACCAGGATCTCACAATTCTACAAGGAAGTGATCATTGATGTCAAAAGAGGGGTTCGACAGGGTGATACCATTTCACCAAAACTCTTCAGCGCCACCCTCGAGAACATCATGCGACAATTAGAATGGGAAGGAATGGGAGTGAAGATAGATGGTCGGCAACTACACCACCTCCGCTTCGCTGATGACATCGTTCTAATAACACCAAACATTAGCCAAGCGGCCCAAATGCTGGCTGACTTTGACCGAGAATGTGGAAAGATAGGTCTACAGCTGAATCTGAAGAAAACTATGTTCATGAAAAATGAACTAGTTCCTGAGGCCCCATTCACTCTCAATGGAACAAACATCTCTGAATGCAGCAGTTATGTGTACCTAGGTCGAGAAGTCAACATGATGAACAACCTAAAACCTGAGCTGTGCAGGAGGAAGAGAGCGGCATGGAATGCCTTCAAAGGCATCGAAGAAATAGCTAAAAGGACAAAGAACCTCCAGCTCTGGGCACATCTCTTTGACTCCACCGTTCTCCCTGCATTAACATACGCCTCAGAGACCTGGGCCCTATGAAAAAAGGATGAGAATGCTATTCGGGTCTCCCAGAGAGGAATCAAAAGAGCTATGCTTTGAATATCACACCTCACTCAAGTGAGAGAAGGAATCGGAGTTCTGACCTCCATCGCTATTCCAGAATCAGGGACGCTGTTTCGTTTGCCAAGGCATCGAAAATCAGATGGGCTGGACACGTAATGCGATTTGGAGACAACCGCTGGACTAGAGCCGTTACCGACTGGATCCCATGGGATGTCAAAAGATCACGTGGCTGCCCACCTACAAGATGGTCAGACTTCCTTGTCAAGACCCTGAAGGAACGGTTTGAGGCTCTTGATATTCCTGAATCAACCAGATGCCATTGGGCTACATTGGCACATGATAGGGTCCAATGGAAATGTTACTGGCGCCCGCTATAGCAAATAGATGAATAACGGATTCAAGTGATCAAGTGATCAAGTGATCAAGTGACCACGCCCGGCAGTGCTCAGGGGGTGACTCCTAGCTCTACACTCAGGGAATTGCTCCTGGCCGACTTGGGGGACCATGTGGGCAAGCAAGGATTGAACCTAGGCTCGGCCGTGTGCAAGACAAACTCCCCAACCTCTGTACCGTCGTTCTGGCCCCACTCAAAAGACAATCTGATGGTTACTCCTGATCTGTGCTGGTCACCATGCTAGAAACATGGTCTCCATGTTTTGAAGAACAAATGCGAAGCCCAACCTGGTTTCTGGGAAAGTCCCTCCTGGCAGAAGGAATAGCCTGGCAGATGCTCAGGGTGGGAATGATGAGTGCCCATCTGTGTGGGGTGGTCAGATGGCTGGCAGTAAAGGGCACTGGAAGAGGCAGGACTCGCCCCCCATGGAAGGGGGCCTGGGACACAGGTACTTGAGCAGTAGATGAAGTAGATAAGGGTAGGGGCAGGGACCCTGGCTGAGAGGGCACAGGCACTGTGTTAGCCCTAATGTAAGGGCGGGCAGGAGCCCTGGAGGGGAGAGGGCTCAGGGCACTGAGTTAGCCCTAATGTAAGGGCTAACTCCCTCCTCTTCTCCTGTCCTCTCCTCTCCTGCCCTCTCCTCCCTTTCTTCTCCTCCCCTGCCCTCCGCTCCCTTCTCCTTCTTTCCCCTCCTCTTCCCTTTGGCTCCCCCTCCTTTCACCTCCCCATGCCAGACATCTCTACCACTGAGCCACATACTCTATTTTTCACATGTATTTTCAATTACTACTCCACCCCCAAAGAAATAACTAAAATCTTCAGCTGTTTCTGATTATACAATGGTGAAAATTTGGACAAACCAAAATAGTCTTGAAAACTCACTATTCTAAGGAAGGCACAGATAACTCTTTCTTTTTCTAAAGATGTTTTTGTGTCTCTTTATGCATGCAGATACATAATTTGCTTTCTTTTTTGTTTCCCAAGATGTGGCCATGCCCACCTGAGCTGGGGAATGGAGGCTGTGGTCAGGGCCACACCTACTGGTGGTGCTTGGGGTCAGCCCTAGTTCCCCACATGCCAGGTGTTTACTCTTCCACTTGGGTCTCATAGCCGGCCCCCAAATGTGCATGTTTTTCTACCAATAGAAAGTTCTTATAACTGTGGTTTTCCTGGAAGAACTTGTTTGACAAATAATCTTTTCTGGAGAAACCACATTAGTCACCCCCAAATCCCTGGCAACATGCGGGGGAGTTTCCTTTCTTTATGCTCATGATCTTACATAAATAGATATGAAGCAGGTCATTTGTGAGTCTTTAAAACGGGGATTATGTCATATCCTCTGCCCTACAGGAAGTGTTTCTCACTTAACCATATATTAGATACAAATCTAACTCTCTCTTTCTCTCTCTCCTTCCCTCCCTCTTCTCTCTCCCTCTCCTTCCTTCCCTCTGTTCTCTCTATCTCTTCCGTTCTCTTTCTCTCTCCTTCCCTCCCTCTCTCCTCTCTCCCTCTCTTTCCTTCCCTCTCTTCTCTCTCCTTTCTTCCCTCTCTCCTCTCCTTCCCTCCCTCTCTTCTCTCTCTCCCTCTCTTTCCTTCCTCTCCTCTCTCTCTCTCCCTCTCCTCTCCGTCTCTCCTCTCTCCTCCTCTCCCCTCCTCCTCTCCCTTCCGCTCCCCCCCCTCCCCCCTCCTCTCTCTCCACCCCACCAAAGAAGGGGTTAGTTCCTTATTTTCTTATTGTCATCTGTGGTCTGGATTTTCCCCAAGAAAAACTAGTGCTACTCCTGTCGTTCTGCATGAGTATTCAAAGAGCTTTACCCACATATAATTCTCCACTGTTTGGGAATGTTTTTCTGTTTGTTTCATTTTATGTTACCCATTCAATCATTTGATCACCGTCCATTTTCTTAATGAATGTGAAACTCATCTTGAAATGTGTGGATCTGAAGTGTACAGGTTGTTGAGTTTTTGATCAGTATCTATGCACAGCTGTGGCTAGGACGCTCGTCTTGACAGGTGTACTCACGCGCGGCCCAAACATGATCTAGAAGTCATCTTCATTCAAGGACGTGTGTTGGTATCTGCTTTCAGGACGTCTCTGCAGCGCTGCAGGCAGAACTCCAGCTCCTTTTCCCAAAGATAAGATTCTCCTGTTCTTGAGCTTCTGTGCAATGGAATCCTGTGGTCTGTTCCTTTTGGGGCCTGAGTTCTGGTTTGGCTTTTTTTTTTTTTGCTTTTTGGGACACGCTCAGGGATTACTCCTGGCTCTGTACTCAGGAATCACTCCTCTTGGTGCTTGGGATTGAACCTGCGTTGACTGTGTGCAAGGCAAACACCATCCTCGCTGAGCTCCCACTCCAGCCCTTATGCCTGAGTTCTTTTGCTCAGCATTATGGATGGATCTTGAAATCCATCCATGGTTTTCTTTTGTAACCATTGTTTGCCTCCCCCCCCCCCCCCATTTTGCAGGTCAATATTTCACTGAATAAAAACTACTACAATTTCTTTCATCCATTCTTCTATTGATGGGCATTTGGTTTATTTCCAATTTGGGGCATAGAATGAATAAAGCTATTGAGAACATTGTTGTAAACTTTTTTATGGGTTTGTTTTCATTTCTCTTGAGTAATGCATGAGATTGTTGTATCTCATTGGTAACATCACTTCACTTGTATCACTTGTCTTCTCGTTGTTCATGATTTGCTCTAGCGGGCACCAGTAACATCTCCATATGTACTGTCGCAAGCAAGTGTAGCCCAAGGGCATCTGCTTGCTTCAGGGGCAGTAAGACCCTCAAACCATTCATTTAGGTCATGGGAATCAGGTCTATAATTGTTACTGGATTTTGGCATATCAAATACAACACGGGTAGCTTGCCAGGCTCTGCCATGTAGATGGTACACTCTCAGTAGTAGGCGCTCATCTCAAGCTTTTACTGATGAACCTCAACAGGGAGAGATCAGGTTTTCTCTTAGGTGGAGCTCTGAGGAGCTGTAGAGTCCAGATGTTGAGAATGACTGACCTCATTGTGCGGGGTTCCCTGGCTTCTTGGTAGGCTCCCTGGGATGAAGGGCCATGGCTAGAACCTGCCTAGAACTGTAAACAGTGTATAAATGTGAAAGATTCTGGGAAGGAACTGGTCCTAACTTCCAGTATTATCTAAGACTGTCGTGCCGGCGCAGCTATCGGTCTGGAGTGTCTCCTTCCAGGGTTTCTGGCTGTTGTGGTTGGGGAGCTCACAGCCATGCCTTCTGACATGGAGGTGAAAGAATGGGAGGAGGAGCCCAAATCGCCACCCCAAGTCCAGCGAGTGTGGCCCTCCTCTGCATGAGTGAGCGGACTTGGAGCCAGGCTAGTAACCAGGCAGGGAGTTCTGTGTTGGAGACTGCACAGGGGCTACTGAAGGTCAGGACCGTTTATGGTTCTCAAAAAGGAGCTAGAGCTGCTAGAGGAAGGGAGATGAAGCCTAGCTGAAGCGTGCCCGGGTTTTCCTGAAGGTGGCCATAAGAGGAGAAAGAGTTACCTTAAGAACTAGAAGATGGATTGCTTTAGCTATTCGTGGAGTTTTATTATTCCATACAAATTTCAGGAGTGTTTGTTCAATTTCTTTGAAGAACATCATGGGTATCTTTATAGGGACCACATTGAACCTGTATAAAGCTCTAGGGAGTATTACCATTTTGATAATGTTAATCCTTCCGATCCATGAGCAGGGAATATGTCTCCATTTCCTCAGGTCTTCTTTTATTTCCTGAAGTAACGTTTTGTAGTTTTCTTTGTAGAGATCCTTTACATTCTTTGTCAAACTGATTCCTAGGTATTTGATTTTCTGCGGCGCAATTGTGAATGGGATAGTTTCTTTAATGTCCCTTTCTTCTCTTTCGCTGTTTGCATATAGGAAGGCCATTGACTTTTGGGTATTGATTTTGTACCCTGCTACTCTGCTATAGGAATGTATTATTTCTAGGAGCCTCTTGGTAGAGAGTTTCGGGTTTCCAGGTATAATATCATGTCATCTGCAAATAGTGATAACTTGGCTTCTTCCCTTCCTATCTGGATGCCCTTAATGTCTTTTTCTTCCCTGATTGCTATGGCAAGTACTTCCAGTACTATATTGAATAGAAGTGGTGAGAGTGGGCAGCCTTGTCTTGTCCCTGATCTTAAGGGGAAGGCTTTCAGTTTTCCCCATTGAGAATGATGCTCGCTGTGGGCTTGTAGTAGATGGCCTGGATTATCTTGAGGAAGGTTCCCTTCAATCCCCATTTTACGGAGAGCTTTCATCATGAACGGGTGTTGAATTTTGTCAAATGCCTTCTCTGCATCACTTTCCCCAACCTCAAGCTCTACTACAGAGCAGTTGTAATTAAGACAGTGTGGTATTGGTATAGAGACAGACCTGTAGACCTATGGAATAGAACTGAGTATCCTGAAACACATTCTCAAATATACAACTACTTAATCTTCAATAAAGGAGCAAAAAATATTAAGTGGAGCAAAGAAAGCCTCTTCAACAAATGGTGCTGGGAAAACTGGGCAGCTACATGTAAAAATGAACTTAGACCTCCTTCTAATGCCATGCACAAAAGTCAGATCAAAATGGATTCTAGATCTCAACATCGGACATGAATCTATAAAGGTACATCGAAGAAAACATAGGAGAAACGGCTCTATGACATCGAAACGAAAAGTATCTTTAAAAGATGACACACCACTGACCAAGCAAATGGAAACAAAGATAAACAAATGGGATTATATAAAACTAAAAGCTTCTGCACCTCAAAAGAAACGGTGACCAAGATACAAAGACAATCCACAGAGTGGGAAAGGATATTCACCCAATACCCATCTGACAAGGGGTTAATATCCAGGATATATCAGGCACTGGTAGCACTCCACAAGAAAAAAACAGCCAACCCCATCAAAAAATGGGGAGAAGAAATGAACAGAAGCTTCCAAAAGAAGAAATTCGAATGGCCAAAAGGCATATGGAAAAGTGTTCTTCATCTTTAATCATCAGGGAGATGCAAATCAAAACAACAATGAGGTACCATCTCACACCACAGAGACTGGCACACATCCAAAACAGCAAGAACAACCGGTGCTGGCGTGGATGTGGCGAAAAGGGGACTCTGATCCACTGTTGGTGGGAGTACCGACTGGTCCAGCCCTTTTGGAAAACAATATGGGCATTCCTCTGAAAACTAGATATTGAGCTCCCATTTGATCCAGCAATAGCACTCCTGGGAATATACCCGAGAGGCCGAAAAATACATAGCAGAAACACTATCTGTACTTCTTTATTCATCTCTGCGCTATTCACTATAGCTAGAATCTGGAAACAACCTAAATGCCCGAGAACAGAGGACTGGCTAAAGAAACTGTGGTTCATCTACACTATGGAATACTATGCGGCTGTCAGAAAAGATGAAATTATGAAATTTACCTGCAAATGGATAGACATGGAGACTATCATGCTGAGTGAAATTAGTCAGAAGGAAAAGGACAGATATAGAATGACTGCATTCATTAACACGACATAAATAGATACCAGTGTTTTACTAAATGTGGGAAATGATAATGGCAGATTAAAACTCACCATTGAATATACACAAAGAGACTTAAGTGATAAGCTCTAAATACCTGCAGGGCTAGCCACAATGTGTAAAATAAGAGGGAGAGAGATGCAGAGACAGAGAGAGAGCAGAGAGAGAGAGAGGAAACTGGGGTACCTGCTATTAAGGCAGCATGGGGGGTGGGCAGGAGGGGTGGGGTACATTGGTGGTGGGAATGGGGCACTGGTGGAGGGATTGGTGCTGGTATACTGTATTACCAAGAACCAATTATGAACACCTTTGTAATTGTATGTTTCACTGTGGTATAATAAAAAACTTAAAAAAAAAAAAGAACTAGAAGATGGTACCAGAGAGATAGGACAGGAATTAAGGAGCTTGCCCAGCAAGGACTGACCCCTGATTGAATCCATAGACTATGGATTCCATCAACACATCTCCAGTTTGGGAGCCGGAGCGATAGTACAGTGGGTAGGGCATTTGCCTTGTATGCAGCTGACCGGGTTTGATCCTTCGGCATCCCATATGGTCCCCGAGCACTGCCAGGTGTAATTCCTAAGTGCAGGGTCAGGAGTAACCCCTGACCATTGCCGGGTGTGACCCTAAATGCAATATATATATATATATATAATATATATATATGATATATATATCATATATATATATATTATATATATCACTGTATCACTGTCTTCCGTTCATCATCGATTTGCTCAGTGGGCCCCAGTAACATCTCCATATGTCCTGTCTCATGCTAGTAGAGCCCAAGGGCATCTGCTTGCTCCAGGAACATAAAGAGCCTCAATCCATTCGGGATGAGTTCTATAATTGTTACTGGTATTTGGCATATCAAATACAACACGGGTAGCTTGCCAGGCTCTGCCGTGCAGGTAGCATACTCTTGTGGGCATCTCTAAGTCCAGCATTTATTGATGAACCGTGCGGCTGCTTGCTGCCGCAGCCAGGCTGTGAGAGGCTAGTCTGCTGGGTGGAGTTCTGACGAGAGAGAAGTCCGGACGTGGAAAATGGAGGCCCTCATGGAGTGGGGGTCGTCTATATATATATATATATATATATATATATATGTATATGTATGTGTATATATATATATATATATATATATATATATAAAGACCTCTGCAGTTATAACTTTTTGTTTCAGAAACTAAATTTAATGTCAAAATCTAACATCTGTGGTTAGTATAATAACACATCCCTTTTAGTGTGGCTTAAGGACCTGGAATTTTAAAAAAGGCCATAGAATCCTGGATTCTGAACCAGGGACAAAGAGATAGCACAGCAGGTAGGGCATTTGCCTTGCACGTAGCTGACCGGGCGTTCGATCCCGGCATCCCCTATAGTCCCTCAAGCACCACCAGGAGTGATTCCTGAATGCAGAGTCAGGAGTAACCCCTGAGTTCACTGGTTGTGACCAAAAAGTGAAAACACACACACACACACACACACAGAAACTTATTTCCATGCTTCTTAGGAGGGCAGGGCAAGAGCAACCTCCGAGGGCTTAGAGAAGCCCCCTGAACCCTACCAGGTGTGCCCCTTCCCAAATAAAAAGACTCCAGGGTTAATTTGGTGAGTGAACTCCAGGGTTAATTTGGTGAGTGAACCCAGGGTTAATTTGGTGAGTGAACTCCAGGGTTAATTTGATAAGTGAACTCCAGGTTAATTTGGTGAGTGTACTACTAATTTCACTCTGTAAAATTACTGAAAATTACTGTAAAATTACTAAAATTACCACGCTTAATTTGGTGAGTGAACTACAGGGTTAATTTGGTGAGTTAATTTGGTGAGTAAAGAGCCAGCTTCAACAGCGCAATGATGAGGAAGTAACAGCAAACCCGTTCCCCAGTGCCAAACATGCAACTATGGAGCTTCCATTCGTTTAAAGCCTGGCACAAGGGAAACTTGGAAAAGTGACCAAAACTTTTTTAAAACAGCTCATCAAAAGTTTCTGAGATTATTCAGCAGTGCCAGTATCCCTCAAACAGAGCTTCCGCCAGATTCCAGGAGCACGCTAGAGTCTTGAACTAAGATCTCGTGACGCCCCCGTGGATTGGGGGCTGTTATTCACCCAGTGCAGCCCAGGCTGCTTGGACACGTAAGGGCTTAAACTCCCCCCTTAGCCCTTTGGCATTAGGTGGGTCACGTGATTTCGTGTGAGCACAGATTCCAAGAGGAAGAGCGGAGCTAGGTTACCAGATTTCGCAAATAAAACTACAGGCCACCTGTCAAATTTGCATGTCAGTAAACAACTCAGTTTCTATTTCTCTGCACATGCCCCATAATATTTGTGGCACAGTTATCCCGAAAAAAGGTTGTGTTTGTTTCTCTGCCTCTAAGGGAACTGACCTTCTCCTTTTTCACACAGCCTTACTTCAAGTGCCCAGGTACAGTTTGATCACTTTTGATTTGTTGTTGATTTATTTTAATTTATCACGGTGAAATTCCAGTGGCTCCTGATGGGGTTTCAGACCAAATGCTTGGCTAGTCCTTCTCTGGTGCCCACTTTCCCACCTCCTCTGTGCCCTGCCCCCCCCATTTGCTTCCCACCCCCCAGTCTGCTTCTGTGCGAGGTGCTTTCTTCCTTTATATGAAGTCTCTGCTCTGTGGTTTGCGGGCCGTTGCTGACAGGGTCAGGCATGACACCGCCACCTGTCAGCACCCAGCCCCTGCCCCGTGGTTTGCGTCTCTGCACCTTTGGGTGTTGCCTCCTGTCCTATCCCACCCCAAGTGGCTTGTTTCCTCCCGGATAGCCAGTTCTCGTGTTCTTTGCTTGTTTGTTACTTCATCATTATTTTCCTCTGTATCCTGCATGTGTAGAGACCATTCACTGTCTGTCTCTGCCGCTCAGCTTCCATCTAACCTAGCAACTCCACCTCTTGGAATATAGCTCCAAGGGCCCAGAAACAAATGGGAAAAGCCATTTGCACCCCTGTGTCCTTACGGCACTGTCCACATAGTCTGCTTTACTCTCGGTCTCTGTGCCCAGGCACTTCCTTCTCGACTGTGTGTTTGCTGCGGTCCCACAGGAACATGATAAGCACAGCCTTTTTCTGTTTTCTTGTTTTTTGTTTTTGTTTCTGAACCACACCTAGGGGTTTCTCAGGCTTACTCCTGGTTCTGTGCTCAAACATCACTCCTGGCAATCTCAAAGGACCATGGGGGATGCCAGGGATCAAACCTAGGTCCAGCCACATACAAGAGCAAGAGCTCTACTCACTGTGCTATTATTGCTCAGCCCCCTTTTCTGACCTGAAATATAGAATATGTCTTAAAATAAAAGAAAACTCTGGAAGCTGGGGATATAGCACAGGGTGGTGGGGGTCGTGGAAGGACATGCCCAGCACAATGAGGGCCATACCCCCATGGACAGGCGACAGGAAACACCCCTTACACAAGTTCACTCTGTAAAATTACTGCTTCAGAATTGCCTCTTATTTTTTCCTTAATAAGTCAGCAATGACTTTGGCTGCTTTCTTACTCTTTTCCCCTTACAGGTGGACTTAGGTGAAGGCAAGATTTGCTTCTGTTGTGAAGAATTTCAACCGACCAAATGCACAGACAAAGAAAATGCCTTGAAACTCTTTCCAGTTCAGCCTTGTAGCGCTGTTCACCTCCTGCTGAAGGTGCGTGGAGGGGGCCCCTGTCTCCAAGAGACACAGCAGAGAGCTGCAGAGAGGCAGGAGTGCCCACAATATAATTGCCACCGCCTTCAACCAATTATATCACAGAATATAAGGCCAACATGAAGGGACCCTTTTGCAGGAACCCTGAGACATAACTGAATGTAGTGAGAGAGAGATGTTTGTTCTCTCAAGTTATGAATAGGTTCCCTCCCCTTTGTTAACGCATATAAGACAACTGATGAAGGAAGGGTTGGACCACCACGTGCTATGCTCAGGGATCATGCAGGTTGCAAATTGAAGCAGGGTCAGCCCTATGCAAGACAAGTGCCTTTACCTGCTATACTCATCTCTGGTCTGGACTGTGAAAAAAATTATTTTTAACTCTTTATTGAAAGTCTGTGATTTACAATACCATCAATGATAGTTTCAGGCATCATTCCACTATTGATAGAATTTTTTAAAATTTTATTATCCACCGTGAGAGTATGCCATTAAAAAGAGCCGTTCCATACTTGGGTCTCAGTCATACAGCACCCGTCCACTCTACCAGTGCTCCCATTCCCACCATCATGTCCGCCACCACAGTGCCCCTATATATCCTACCGTAGGCCAAGGCCATACCCCACTCCCCATTCCCCATCGCCCCCCCACTGTGTGTTGTAACTACAAACAATCATAACAGTGTCATATGGGCAAGATCCTAGAAGGACCATAGTCCTAAACTTTGATTACTATCTACGCCAAGAGCAGCTATGCAGGTCTAGTTCTCTTCTCTGGCTTTGCTAGTGGTGTAAGGTCTGGGCTCGTACTTGCAGCCCGCGGGTAAGGCTGTGGTGAGGAGGATGGGGAGGGCCTGTCCCTGTTCAGTAAATTGGGAGCAGGCATTGAGCCATGTCTTTGTTTCCAAAGGACCCTAGGAGCCAGGCAAGTGTTGAAACCCAACCAGGGGCCGGGGGCCATTTGTGAAAAATAGAAAATTAAAGATCAAAGCATACACATCACAGAAGATATATTAAAAATACGTGTCTAATGAATATATGACCATGCGACATACAGAAGCTAGATTACTATAAAGTTGATACACACATGTGATGCCGTTTTTAGCAAGGCCATTTAGCCATTTGTCCTTCTTCAGCCTAAATGAGTTCCAGGGGGCTGCTGTTCTGAATGAAGCTCCAGGATAATCTTAAATTGAAAATACAGAGTGAAAGTATTCACTTTCCTCGTCATCTAATAGTTAGAGGTGGCGGTGAAGTAAAAGCAGGGGGCGGAGGCGATAGTCCAGTGGATAGGAAGTACGTTGCCTTGCATGCGGCTAAAGCCGGCTAAGGCTGGCCCAGAGGTTCGATCCACCGTATCCCCTCTAGTCCCGGAGCAAGCAAGGAGGTTTCCTAACCCCTAGCATTACGGGTGTGACCACAAAAGCAAAAACAAAAGGAAAATTGCAAATGATCCCGGTTTGGGAGATGATGGTTGAAACGTCGTGACATGCTGGTGCAGCGGGAAGCCTGGGACTGATCCTGAATCACGTAGTCCCCAAGTAGATTCTGGAGGCATGCCATGTCATCTCTAGACAGCCTGAAGACAAATAACTATAAATAAACTTTTTGAAGGAAACTGGTTTTGAGAATCGCATCCATACCCACTTGAGCCCAGTGCGTGGCAAAAGTCTTTATAAAATCCTGAAGTAATTTAACGATAGTGGCAGCTGATGGTGTGCTTTATGTCTCTGATCTGGGTTTCTTCTTCCCTTTTTCTTTTCTTTCTTTTTGTGGGGACAGAGAGATGCCTAGAGTAAGGGAGAGCAGCTCACAACTCCCTGGTTTTTTAAGAGGTAAAGGAACCTTTCTTGGTTGCTGCTAGTTTTGAGGGGAGTCACGAAAACTTTCTGCCCAAGCATTGAAAGCTTGAGAGAAGCCTCACCTTAAGGAGCCAGGACTAGCCAGAAGTTTTGGAGCTTTGGGGAGCTTCCAGTTGTACCCGGTCCTGACTCAAAGCTCAGAGGAGAGAGACCCTGGTAACTCTCTGAGCCAGCTTACCCTTGCTGTGTCCTGTTGGGGGGCTTTGTGGCTGCCCTGCCTATTGCTTTCGTGAAGTAGAACCAGTGACCAAACTGTTGTTCCTGTTTGGAGGTTTGGGAAGGTGAGCGATCATTACTGTCACTAAGCTGCTTGTTTCCAAGAGAAACTCCGTGGCTTTCCACAACATTATGTTGCCCACACAAAGACATGTTAAACTCCCAGGACAGATAAAAGCTCTTGGCAACAACCTAAATGTGAAGCAGCTCATATGTTTGGGTGAGAGTAGGAGCGGCTAGAGCAATTCTTCAGGACTTGCCAACAGCCAGACTCGCTCTGTATCCTGGGACATAGCCATTATCAGTGTACCAATGGTGGTCACACTTTGCCGAGCTAACCACAGATCTTGGCTGGAGGCCAAGGTGAGTTGCATTTTCCGTGAGAATTGTTTTTGTGGGTCAGTACCACTATAGTTGAAGGTTTGGTGGCTGCACTGTGCTCAACTGCTTTCGAAATGTTAATGGCACCATTGTTTCCTTGTCCTAGAAAGTCCTTTTTGCCTTGCTGTGCCTTAGTCCTTGAGCCACCACTCGTCTCCTTGTTATGTCCCTCCGCTACCTCCAGATTTACGCAGCCAGAGATCCTGTAGCGAAAGCCCATGTATGTGCCCTCTAGTAAGTCCATGGAGCCTGCTGCCCGCTGCCCCTTTCCCAACTCATCACCTGCGGTGGCCAGTGGGGGCCCAACTGAGGTGTTGTCCACTATAGGATGAGTCCCCGATTTCAGCAGAAGAAGTGGAAGAACATGGCCAACTCAGACCCTGATACTTTGTGCCACCAGCGCCGCCGCCTTCCTACTTCGCCACCTTCTATGCCGACCCGGATGAACCGCAGGTATAAGCTCCCACGCCCCCCACCTCTGGGTGCGTGCTCTGGGCTCTACGGTAGAGTGGAGACTTGAGGCTGGCAGCCCTGGCTCCTGAGTCTTCTCTGAAATGCTGCACAGATTCTCTGTTGCTCTTTTTGGTGGGGCCATGCTCAGCTGAGCTCAGGGCTTACTCCTGGGTCTTCCCATCCACTCCTAGGTGCTCCTAGAACCCTTTACGAGCAGCAAGGATTGAACCCAGATAAGCTGAAATGCAAGACAAGCATCCTGCCGCTGTATCATCTCTTCAGCCCTTCTGGAGAGGGGGAGGTAGAGCTGAAAAAAACGTATGAAACTAAAGAAAAGTAAAACCTTGTTGAGCCCTAAAGATATCACCCTTCCTCTTTCCCTGAGCCTCTTAGGGATAGCTGACACCAGAAGATAACTGCTGTAATTTGACATGATGAGCTGCCGTTTGCCTTGAAATCTCCCAGCTGGATCGATGACCATTACTCCAACCCTCCTCAATGAGGCTTCTCCCTGAATCAAAGGAGATTCTTCCTAGTCATTTTAAAAAAAGCCATTACATTACAATGACATCTCTAGTTGGGAAAACTAAACACTATGCTTTTCCTAGTTTAGTTTAGCTCCAAACTGATCATGAATTTCAGGGTCCTCAGAGAATTACTGGTAGGTAAGGAAGACTGTCCCATGTCATTAAGTGGGAGCAGCTTCTAAGGATTATTCTAAAAGTGATGTATGTGGGAACCAGAGTGATAAACAATGGGTAGGGCATTTGCCTGGTAAGCGTGGCTATCCAGTTTTATCCCCATCATCCCATAGGTCTGAAGAGCACCGCCAGGGGTAATTCCTGGGTGCAGAGCCGAGGGACCCCTGAGGATTGCTGGGTGAATTCAAAAAGAAAAAGGAAAGAGTGATGTATGTGCCATTTCAGCACATTCGCCTGAAGCCCTTGTTACCTACTGATAACTGTGCAGAGTGTTGGAATTCAGGCTGGTTGATCTTACAGGCTACCTCCTCCCCAAAAGGAGCTCCAAGTTCATGTAAGAATGTGAGTGTGGGAAGGATCCCAGTAGAACTCTGAAGAGATACTGAGCACAAAGAGAGCTAGCTCACGCGAATTGCGCGGCTGCAGACGTTGAAGGAACAGTTAGTCAGGGCTGGCTTCCTGGATGAAGGGGAGTTTGAACTTTCCATGAAGTTCCTTGGGGTCAGAGAGAGGACAGAGGGAAGGGAAGCTTCCTCCATGGGAGCTGACCTTTGCTTTTGGATTCCTGGCACCATCTGGCTAAACAAGCACCTCCAGGACTGGGATTCTCATTAGGCACAGGGCCAGTAGTAAGCCCAGAGTATCACTTGGCCCCCAAACAAACAAACCAGAACAAAGAAATAAGCAAAAAGGAAATCCCTGAATCAAAAAGAAAAAAGGAGGGTTCCTCAGTTAGACATGCAGCAGGATGATGTTTTCCTTCTTAAATCCCTATTGTCAAAC